>LR545427.1:126981-284512 GCA_900536305.3 Caenorhabditis sp. 40 LS-2015 | reverse complement strand
CTCCCCGGGGGGGCCCCCCCCCCCCCTCTCCCTCAGAAGACTTCTGATGGTGTCCTTGACTTTCCATGAACTCTTCTCCCACTGTGTGTGAACAGTTGAGGCACTCAATGTGGACGAGACTGCCTCTCATGCCACTAGCTCTCTACCTTCCCCCTTTCTTCTTTTCTTCTATTGTTCATTGGGTATCTGCCTATTTATCATCATCGATTTCTACCAACATGTTCGTTTCTTGGTTTCTCTCTCCTGTTTTCTAATTTAACCATTTTCAGATAACCATGAAGCTCTTCCGTTTCCCTTTTCTCGTAACAGAGGAAATCCTAAATCATCTGTCCCTCAATCACATCTTTTTCCTCTCACTTTGCTCCAAAAGGACCAAAAACTTTATCATTCAAACACAAAAACATCAGTTCCAAAAAGTGGAATCCATCAATTACTGCATCAATGGTGATTTATTTTCGATCGAAAAAACTGTATCTGGAAGTACTACTAGTGAAGTGATGGGTTTTGTCGAGTCCAAAACGGAATTTACCAGCAACGAAAGAGATGATTCGGTAGAAGAGGTCAGAGTGAATGAATTGGGAACACCGATCGATTTTCTGTGAGTTTTATCTTTTTTCTAAGTATGCCTTCTTTTGTAATCCTGTTAAAAATTATATTTCCGTTTAAAATATAGAATAAAAAGACCATATAAACCATTTTTTCAAGGCCTCAAAACTGACCGATCAGAAACAAAACTGTATTCTCAATATATTCCAGCCGTTGTCCCACCGATCGTCATAACAATACAAGAGGTTACGATCTTCATGTGAAGTGCTGTTATGCAGATGGAAATATGGAATCGGTAGTCGAAGCGATTCATGATCATTTGTACAGCTTACTTGGATACCACACCAAATTTCGATTGCAAAGAACTGCTCGTGTGAATGAAAATTTCCTGCCCAAACTTCGACATATCCAACGGGTGGACAATATTGTTCTCAGTGCAGATAGCTCTGAATCGGCAAAAATTGAAGAATTCCTGTCTGTATCAACGTGTCTCGAATACTACTCGCACATTGCAGCATCGAGCGTGAAGTTGAAAGAAAATTCAAAACTCTATGATATCGATTCTGTCGATGTGGGCGTAGGTGATGATCTCCTGGAAGCGGGCCTTTTGAAACATTTCAATGGACGGCATGTTTTTTTGAAAAATAGTGCGGACGTAACTCCAGAAGATGTTGTTCAGTTCTTGAAGACATGGATGTTGGGAGAAAAGTTTCGAAACTTGGAGGTCTTCTGTATGGAGAAGTATTACAAGACTTGGGACATTCTGATATCAGTGGGATTCAAGGAACTCGACAAAGAAGTAGTCTACCCATACATCAGAAAGTAAGTTGAAACAGGAAAAATCAAAATTTTCAAAATGTTCTATGAAGTCCCATTTTCAGATTCAAGTTTGATGATGATAAATGGTCTTCCGACGTTCCATGTGAATTCAAAAGCCATTTTTATATAGTTCGGGAATCGGATGGCCACGTGGCGTCACTTATGTTGCACAATCGAACGGTCATGGTGGGAGTGTGGAACATGACGGAGAGCGAGTTTTTGGAAAAGTTTCAGGAAGATGACACTTAACGTTTGGAGACTGTTCTTTGTTTTCTGGTTGGTTTCAAAAACCTCTCCAACTGTACCTTGTACCAAAATCAATTCATCATGTTTCTTAATAATTGTTGTTGTTTCTCAATAAATTTGTTATCCAAAATCAGTTTTTCTACTTCTTCTTGAATATCTGAAGCTCGGAATCTCTTCAAGTCACAAGAATATATGTCAAATAACCGACTTGATTATGAATTTCGAAGCAAGTCGTCAACTGCAAAAATGAAGATCTAAATCTGCTTAATACTCTCTCCAATTTTCAAAAAAATCGGATCACTAAAACATAGTTTTTTAAGTCCTCAGATTTGGAAGTTTCGTGCGGAAGATCACCAACATTCATACATATTTGGTCTACAAAGAAAATGATTCTCAGATTTTCAGGGTTTGAGAAACTCACAACTTCTGGATGTCTGGAATTCTCATAACTTCCAGAAATCCAACTGTTCGACATCACCGGTTTGCACGATTTCCGTCCTGTTTTCTCATATACTCCCTTTCCCTTTTTTTCCAAAGTTGTTCTGAAGTTTTTCTCCATTTCCACATCACCTCTCCTCCTCCTCCTCTCCTGAATTCTATTAAGCGTCAAGAGCAGCTCCCCATAAGTCGTACGTACTGCTCTAAGTGGTTCGATGTCAATTGCATGCCCCGAAATTCATCTATAGAGCTCTGCCTCGACTACCGTAGTAGTTGAGTGAAGTGGAGCCCCCGACGAGGGCGACGACGAAGAAGACGTCATCTACTTTCTATTTTGAGATTTCTATTCGCGAAGTTTTTACGATTTTACTTTCGCTTTTGCTTCGAAGTTTTTGATTTTTTTTTCTTTTTTCAATTTTTTCAGCTTGTTAAAGATTTCTGTGCGAGACCCTGCAGACTAATTTTTATGCTGTCCCTTCAAACCTACCGTAGTCTTGCCGCGCCAAGACTCAAAATTCAAATTCTGACGACCTTTTTCGCGACAATTTTCGGCTCATGTTTTTCTCGTGTCTCTCACTGATTTTTGACTGATTTCTGGCGCGTTTTGATCGCTTATCAATTCCCTAATTGTGACCGTATCATGTTTATCGGAGAAGTTTGTTGCCTGTGCACTTTTTCATCCCTCCTCTCTCAAAAATTTTCTCTGGAAAATCGTATCAATTTTTCGCCCATTTTCGCCCATTTTTCCTGACACATAACCATTAAAATCGCTACTCATAAAGTCCATTAGTTCCAGGGAAAAGTCTCGGCACAAAGTGCGCCGTTTCGCCGGAATTGGAGCAAAAAAGCGAATAAAGTGTGAGAGAACGGAGAAAGCACCGCCCAAATGGTTTACGGGCTCGGCGAGGCACTCAAGAATCTGAACAGTTACTGCCAAGAGAGAACCACACGCATTCGCAATTCCTTGTCGCCGTCCAGTACGTTTTTTTTTCTCCTCTATTCCCGATTCCGTCCCTTCTCAGAATTCACTCGAAAGTTTTATTCAAATCAAAATCTAGCACTTGAAAATAATAGAATTTGAAGGACCTTCGATGAGCGAGACGACTACAGCGGCAGGGAGCAGTAGCAGCTCAAGAGCCTCCACTACCATCCCATCGACTCCCAACATGGATCCGACAACGCCGACGGTTGAGGACCCGGCTCCGAATGCGAACAATGGTAAGTCAGAATAGTCTTGAACTGGTAACACAAGTTTCTTTCAGGAATGTCGCGCGACGAGTTCCGCCAGTACGGAAAGGAGACTGTCGATTACATCGTCGACTATCTGGAGAACATCCAAAAACGACGCGTCGTGCCGGCCATCGAGCCCGGATATCTGAAGGATTTGATTCCGCCAGAGGCGCCGAACGCGCCCGAATCGTTCGAAGCCGTCATGGAGGACTTCGAGAAGCTCATCATGCCAGGCATCACGCATTGGCAGCATCCGCGATTCCACGCGTACTTTCCGGCGGGAAACTCGTTTCCGTCGATTATTGCCGACATGTTGAGCGATGCGATCGGATGCGTTGGATTTTCATGGGTACGGGCGGTGCCAGTGACCTGAATTTTAGGTGTTTTCCACGTGGATTTTCCGTTTTCACCATGACACCGTTTGGCCTAAGATGCCATTTTCAGCACTTTTCTAACATCCAAAATTCAAACAGACAAATGTTGCAACATTATCACAATTATTTGTTTGTTTCCTTAGTTGCTTATCAGTTTCTCGAGAATTCTGATGCAACACCTAGACTTTTGAAAAGTACACTCTAGACAGCGCTACTGATATCTCACTTTACACCCCATCACCCCATCAAGGAACTTAAATTTTGAGAGACAAATGTTGTTTTTTTTTTTGTGTCTTGGAACTTTTAATCAGTAGCTGTCAGTGTCAGTTTAAAGAAGAAGCTTCCGGGTTCAGAATGAGGAAATGACCATCAGAACAACTCCACTCTTTCAGGCGGCATGTCCAGCGATGACGGAACTCGAACTCATCATGCTCGATTGGTTCGGAAAGATGATCGGACTGCCGGCGGAATTCCTTCCGCTCACCGAGAACGGAAAAGGTGGCGGTGTGATCCAGTCGAGTGCCTCTGAGTGTAACTTTGTCACTCTCCTGGCGGCACGATTCGAAATAATGAAGGAGCTTCGTCAACGCTTCCCATTCGTCGAGGAGGGTCTCTTGCTGTCGAAACTGATCGCCTACTGCTCCAAAGAGGCTCACTCGTCTGTCGAGAAGGCTTGCATGATTGGAATGGTCAAGTTGCGGATTCTGGAGACGGATTCAAAGTTCCGTCTTCGTGGCGAGACTCTTCGTAATGCCATCCAAGAGGATCGCAATCTGGGGCTGATCCCATTCTTCGTCTCCACCACGCTAGGCACCACTTCTTGCTGCTCGTTCGACGTCCTCTCGGAAATTGGTCCGATTTGCAAGGAGAATGAGTTGTGGCTCCACGTCGACGCCGCTTACTCTGGCTCCGCGTTCATCTGCCCGGAATTCCGCCCTCTGATGAACGGGATTGAGTACGCGATGTCGTTCAACACCAACCCCAACAAGTGGCTGCTTATCAACTTCGACTGCAGCACTATGTGGTAAATACTTATCGCTGTTGATAGTGACCCTTATCAGAACACTACAAGACTTGTAATTTTGTAGGGTACGTGACCGCTTCAAGCTCACACAGGCTCTCGTCGTTGATCCACTCTACCTTCAACACAGCTGGATGGACAAATCCATCGACTATCGCCACTGGGGAATCCCGTTGAGTCGACGATTCCGATCGCTCAAGCTATGGTTCGTGATCCGTATGTACGGAATCGACGGTCTTCAGAAGTACATTAGAGAGCACGTGCGATTGGCCAAGAAGATGGAGGCGTTGTTAAGAGCGGACGCCAAGTTCGAGATTGTCAACGAGGTCATCATGGGACTCGTTTGCTTCAGAATGAAGGTAATGTTGGCGAATGGACAACAGAGTACAGTATTTTTCTTCCAGGGCGACGACGAGACCAATCAAACCCTCCTCACCCGACTCAACGCCTCTGGACGTATCCATATGGTGCCCGCCTCGCTCGGAGACCGCTTCGTGATTCGCTTCTGTGTATGCGCCGAGAACGCTACAGATAAGGACATCGAGGTGGCCTATGAGATCATTTCGCAGGCTGCCCAACATGTTCTACGTGAGAATCGGTGTCGCATCCACAAAACCCCCCAATGATTGTTTACAGACGATAGTGTGAAAGCGGCGATTGCCGAGGAGGACGAGGAGGCGGTGGCGCTGGAGGAGATGGTCGCCGACTTGAACATTTCGGAGACCATTCCGGATAAGGGAAGCATCGCGAGACAGAACTCGGCGGATGTTCCGCAACGATTGGAGCGGCAGTTGTCGAAAGAGGAGATTCTGGCGCAGAAGCAGCACGAGAGTCTCGCCAAGAAGAGGTACACTCCAGAACCGCTTGAGTTGGCTGCACTGACACCGGAAGCGATGTCCGATACAGAAACGTGCTGCTCCCCGCAAATTTTGGTTTCGTGATTGTGTATATTTTTTGTTCACTTTCTTTTCTCACCTTTATACTAATCCCACCTATTATCCATTGCATGGCATCCTCTCACTATTGTTAAATTATTATTATGTGCACTATTCAATTTTATTAGTTTCCTGTGAAATGCTTGTGGTTTGAATTTGTGTTTTGTCGAATGAATCGGTCGCGCTGACTTAAAAAATGAATAATCATCAGATCCTTCTTGGTCCGAATGGTGTCGGACCCGAAGTGCTACAATCCGAAGATTGTTCGCCACCTCAACATGGCCAATCATCGCAAGATGAGCCAGGATTTGTACAGGGATCGGACTCTGATGTACGTCGCTTTTCAGAGAACTAATTGAAACTAGAGCATTTTGCAGGCAAACTATTTCCCATTCGCAACGCCCAAATCGTCTCTCTCAGTCTCCGGGCTCCGCCGGATCCGCGTTCTTCGATGACGACGACGAGAGAGTGGTGGCTGATGTGCAGACCGGACTGCAGACTCCGATTTAAACTTTTTCAATTTTGAATCCGATTTTTTAATTATCTAAAACAATCATTAACTTTCATAACTGTAGCGATGTAGCTGGGACAAATAACTATAATAATAAAGAAGGCATGAACAAATGGGTGCAATACATGGAGAATTGAAACAAAGAAGAATTTAAAACAAGTATCTTTGACTCGATCCTGAAATTCTGCTAAACTCTCGATTCAGCTCCTCGTCCTCCTGCTCGTCTCTCTCCACCATCGGCATTGCTTCTCCTCGCTTCTCGCGAATCGTGAACTCATAGCGACTGTTCATGTGCATGGTTTTGTGGCTGGGACCGTCTGATTTTGGACTGGATTCGATGTCAAGGGGATCAAAGGAGAGCACAGGATCCGGGTCTTCAAACGAGATGTCTGGGTTGGCAGGGAAATTCGTTCCGGTGATCTCGTCGGATTCAATGTCATCTATGTCGGAATGATCTTTGTCGCCTGGCGGCTGGAATTGAGAGACGGAAAGTCCTCCAGACAGCTTTTTAATGGAACTTGGAGCTGTCATAACCTCATCGCTCGACTTGAAGACGTCATGGCTGACAGGTGAGGAACGATGAAGAGGTGGAGGCATTCGCTCCTTCGCCTTCTTGGTGCAGTTTCCATTCAACCAATCCGTCTCAACACCAACATCTATATCGTACAGCCGAGGATTCGCAAACATCGAGGTGTCGATTTGCAGTGTGGAGGCGTTCTCCGGATTCTGGAGTCGAGAGATGTCGCGGAACAGCGAGGTGCTGGTTCTGGCAGTCTCTGGCTCTGGTTCCTCCTCTTCAGGATCGTTGAAGCAGGGAGAACGAGGAGCCGCGGCGGCGTGAAGAACGTGTTCCCAGGAGGTGGTCGAGTTGGCGAGATGGGATTGGGGTTGAGCGAGTTGGCGTTGTTCGACGGGGGCTTGCTGGAAAGAAGGGTGGGTTGAGGCAGGATTGTGGGCACGTTTATAGAACGATTTCTCGGTTTTCAAATGTGCCAGGCGGTGACATGTGTACACTTCCAGAACTCGGGATATTTGCTCCGGAAGATGGCGAACGCCGTTCGAACGGCAGAGATGGTGAAAGTTTGTCATATCTCAGAGCAAATTTTTTGACTTCTAGAAGCTTCTGAAGAGAGCCAACTAGCACACTCGAGAGCCCTGATTTCATACTAAAGAATCCGGTGTATGTGAATCGGTCTTCTTCGTTAGGGTAAAACGAGATTGAAAAGAGAGATGGACCGAATTTTCTCGCTTCCAAGACTCACCATGTTTTTCATACTTCTGGTGAGAAGCATGTGAGCAATGTGCGAATAACAATTCTGCGAATCATCCCGCATCGGAAGTCGCTTCACACCCGCCTCGATACGATCGATGAGAGCCGCCCCTCGTCTGAAAATTAAGGATTTGGATTTGCAATAAATAGATTAAGAATGAGGGATGCTACGGGAAGGGTGTCAGCAGACATAATGTAGATCACGATGAGATCTATTAATAGCAACTAAGACCAGTTGAAAATGTTCATGGAGACCTGGGCTACGGAAAAAAAACCCCATCTCAGCTCACACACAATATCATCAACCGCTCATTGTTTCTATCGATAGATCTCTTTGTGATCTATATTTTATCAGTTGACACTTTTTCGTAGCACTCTTCATTCTGCACATGAATAGGTTTCCGTCACTCACTCATCACACATGAACGGAATCGAATTTTTCCACTCGAAACCACCCAGCTTATCCGTGCGATTAATGGTGTCTCGGATATAGGGTCCGGTGGCGGCGATTGGCGATGGAGAGCGTGACTTTTCGGGAGTCTTAGGCCTAGATTTTGAGACTTTGGATCTCTTGGAACCTCTAGAAGTTCTTGAAGTTTTCGAGTTTTTAGAATTGTTCGAGCGATTCACCTCCTCATCAGAAGAGCTTTCTTCTTCGACGTGTTTCTGAGGACGTGGCTGCTTTTGAGATCTCCTCCTGGGCTCTTCAGGCTCGTCCTCTTGCTCTTCTTCTTCTTCATACTCTTCTCTACGACGATGCTGTTTGGATCGTTTCCTTGGTGGCTCCTCTCTTCTGAATACTTCTTCCTCGTCATCCGATTCATAGTCGTCTTCTTCCTCCTCGTACGAAACTCTGCGACGGTCGTCTCCTCTCGAGTGATGTTTGGAGTAGTATCGAGAACTCTGGTGGGGACTTGGATAACGTGAGGAACTTGGATGTGGCTGTGAAGGCCTTCTAAAATAAGCAGGTCTTTTTTGGGCACTAAATGGCTCCTCATAGGCCTGTGGCGCCCCTCGATAGTGCTGAGGAACTTCTTGTTCGTAGAACTGACGAATGGCAGAGTCCCGCAGGTGATAGTTGGGATCTGCGTTTAGACTGAAGCGTTCACTTTGATGACTCTTTTGAATTATTCGACGAATCGCTTCCTCTGTGTGTCTGATGCGCTCTTCGTCGATTTCTGGTGGCGGAGGGAGTTCTGAGTACTTTGCATTTTGAAAGAGTCCTTTTCGCGGAACCAGACGAGTTGGACGTTCTTCGGGAGAGCGCTCTCTTCTGGAATATCTTGACGAAGGGACATATGCTGGAGGCGGGGGAGGCTCCCATTCGCGATAACCTGAAAAAAGAAAAAAGTTCGAAATGTTCTACTTTTTATCATACTTCTCGTCGGATAATGAAGACGACTTTGGAACGGCTGGAAGCTGTTGATTCGTCGCGTCGGCAACAGATCGGATCCGGAGGGACGTTGTGATGGTGGCGGGTGGATGAGTAGTGAGTCCTGTTCGGGTTGCTGATGCTGATACCTGGCCATTACACCTTGCAAGTTTGTGCGATTCGCACCGCCGGCTGACAATCGGGGTTTCCAGGTTTTTGGGTTCTGCCCACGCCGTTTCATTTCGTCTCGAACTGAGCTGAATTAGAGGAGCGTTTGAATGAGAAAATGGGGGAAAATTCGATGAAAGAAATTTCGAAAACTGTTTGAAAGCTTGTCGTAGTGTTTGCAGATCGGGAAACCCAATGAATTACGAGCACCTTGATCGAAATGCTTGTTTTGGTGTCACCAAATTGGTGGAGAAACTCCTGAATTTTTTAACTTTCTGTTAGAACTTTTAGATTGTAGCATCATCTAAATAATAAACTAAATTACGCACAAATTGCTAGAACAGCGCCACGGGGTCCTGCCGATGAAATTTTTGGCGATTTCCTCTCGCCGCCTGCGCCCTCCTCTCTCTCGCGACACCAAGTGGGCGGAGCTTAGCGCGGACAGAAGGCTAGATGAAAAACGCTGAAATTTGATGGTTTTTCGCAAGTTTTCTGCACAAAAAACTTGAAAAATGTCAAGGCGGAAGCAAAAGGCTATCAAAAACCACCGAAATTTCAGAGTTTAGTCAATCAGGAGCGAAATAAGCTGTTCGCTGCTTCCAGTCACAGAAAATCGAACTTTCAAACTGCCTCGGAGGTCTCATTTTGGAACCAATGTTTTAAATTTTAGGCTCAAAAGATCCGCAAAGAAATTTAGAAACTTTCTATGGGAGCGAAATTTCGATTTAGACCCTCCAGTTTTTTATAACTTCCAAAAACCTCCAAAAACCTCAAAATTTGTACTGAAATTTGAATTTGCTTCCAGCAGCTCAGTTTTGAGCCAAATTAGACGTTTTATAGCTTAAAATGACGAGCAGAGAATTCTTAAAAACCGTATGGGAACAGATTTTTGATTCTCGGAATTTAAGAAGAAATATTACAGAAAAACCAGTGAATTACAGATATATCTAGCTATATTTTTCGTAATTGACGTCTGAGAATCTATATTTTGTGTTTTTCTAGTTGCAAAGCACATCTGGCAAGATAATCCACTCGATTTGAGACATTCCCAGCTTGTACGAAGCCTGAAATTCAAGAAAAGTCTGAAAATCGGTTGCTTCGATGATATCCTTCCTGCACGCTTGTGACAAAAAGATTCGTCGAAATTTTGTTTTCTAAAAATTGCCATGGGGCTTCTCTACATTTTGTGATTAGTTTTCTCCAAAAAATTCCATCGTTTTCGCCTTTTTGACGTCTTCAAAGTTGGCAAACTTTGCCAAAAAATGTACGCAAAAGTGCGTGCGCGTGTGCGCTCCATCTGCACGTGCGATGGAAAGAGGCGGAAAAGGATTGTCAACCGTAGTAAATCGCGAAAAATTTAATCGGCAGGACCCCGTGAGCGCCTTCCCAGCCAAGTCTTGAAAAACTACATTTGAACCTCCGCCAATTGAGAGCCGACACCGCAAGCACACCATGTAGATTTACGAGAAACACTCAACCCCACGCGCATTTCTTATCAATCACAAACATTCCATGTAAACCCTCAAGGATCGATGAAAATCCCCGATCTAACCAATTATGAAAATCTCATCGGCGGGTTTTGCGGAGGAGTCACCAGCACGATCGTCTGTCATCCATTCGACTTGTTAAAAGTTCGATTCTCAGGTTGCATCAGAAAATTTTTTGTTTAAACCTAATCCGTTTTCAGCAAATGAAGGAAACTCGTTCCGGCCGCAATACAACAGTTATGGAGACGCGGTGCGGAAGATTATTCGAGTCGAAGGAGTTCGCGGCTTGTATCAAGGAATGACGCCGAGTATAATCGGAGGCGCTCTTTCCTGGGGTCTATATTTTCAGTGGTACAACACTTTGAGGACGGAGATCAATGAGAATTTCTCGACTGGAAGTGAAACAGCGAACAGTTTTCTGAGTGGTTGCATTGCTGGCTCCGCAATCATGTGTATTACCAATCCGATTTGGTTGACAAAAACTAGGCGAGTAATTTCTCGACGTTTTTTCAAGTTTTTCAATAATTCCTGTTCAGATTATGCCTGCAATACGAGAATCAGCCAGGCAAAAAGTACACGGGAATGATTGATTGTATGCGACAAACTGTTCAGCAGGAAGGGTTTTTCGGCTTGTATCGTGGATTCATCACCGGTGTCATTGGAACTTCCCATGGAGCCGTTCAGATCGCCTCGTATAGTTGGATGCTGGAGAAGAGAAGAGAGCAGCTGGGTCTTCCCAAAGATTCATTTATTGTAAGCTTCCATTTCGAATTTTGAAGCCAATGACCTTCTTTCAGAGCCAAACGGACTACGCTCTGGCCTCTGCAATTTCCAAAACTCTGGCTACGACTGTAACCTTCCCTTACCAAGTGTTAAGAACCCGGATGCAAGATCATAATACGGACTCTCGAGGCGTCTGGAAAACCACACTGAAAACGATTCAAAACGAGGGAGTCGGTGGTCTTTGGAAGGGCTGCTTGATCGCGAATGTTCGACAACTTCCAGCCGCGATTGTGGTGTTTTTAACGTTTGAGAATGTGAAGCAGTTAGTTAGGCTGACCAAAGAGGATTAGACTGAATAGAATTAGGTTTACTTATTCAAATTTTAGTTTTTAGCTATACTTGTTGATTATTATGTTCTGTGTTTTCTCTTGTCGTGTTTTTCCGGGTATTTAGTTTTTTGTAGCATTTTTCTTCACAATAACAAAAAATTTAACAATTCAAATTCTACTCTAATAAAAGTTATACTACTCTTGCTTGCTAGAAGCATACGCATCGAGAAGTGACGGCAGGTGACGAGTTGCCGAATCCAGAGAGATGGTGATCTGAGCCACTTGTTGTCCGAGAATTTGTACAGTGTGTGCTCGAAGGTCTTCCAGTGAGGACAACTTGGCGAGATCACGAGCCTGAACCATATCCACTATTCTTCCATCGGCCATCATTACCAGTGGCTCAATCCAGTTCAGCTTGTCGGTTTCTTGAAGGATGGTTTTGATAGCGGAGATGTCTTTGGCGAGGAGGATGGCGTTGGAGCCAACGAGCACGTTGTTCAGAGAGCTCATTGGGGTGTCTGGAAGAATTCGAAGGCGATGGATACGGCGGGAAGTTCGAAAATAAAACTCACTTTCAAAAACCTTCTTCAAAATTTTGTTTCCGTAGCTTCGAAACTCGATATTCTTGGATCTCAGCTGATTCTTCGCGAACCACAGCGTCCTTCCTGGCACCGGCATGAACTGACACACTGCCAACACCCGAAACTCCTCCTTCACCATCCAGCCGCGCACCAGGTTTGATAGCGCCAGCTCAACGTCGGAATACTGAAACATGAATATTTTTTGAATGCTCTGTGGATTTTGCTAACTTCTTTCGACTTCTCGGTGTGCTGTCGCTTCACAAGTCCCGGTGGAATACACATGTTGACTGTTGGTGGGAGCTCTGGTGCTAGAGCGGCTTCGAATAGTCGGCGTCTGAAAAAAGATAAGAACATTGTTGAATTACAAAGAAAAATCGAAAGAAAACTCACTTAAAGTGTCTTGGTGTTGGACGCGGATATTTCGAGGACACCGCACGCACCTGCACATTGGCAAGTGGTCTGAGTGATAGGTTTAACATTCTGAAACATTTTTAGAAATCAGATATAAAGAAAAATAGTGGAAGCCCAGAGAAAAACGAGCATAATTGAGCAAAAATCAGCTCTAAAAAGTGGAAAAATGTTGTTTGTCCGAGAGGACTACACCGAGAGTAGTGCATTGGAGCACACCTACTGGGTGGCTTTTTGGCGGAAGCTCAAATTTTAGTTCACTCGACGTGGCTCCATCTTTATTTCGGAAATTTTCCAAGAAAATGAGTTCAAAATTGTTACGAAATCTTATCAGTATATTACTGCTGGTTGTGTTATGCTCTGCACACATTTGCACAGACAACTGGGAGCTGGTTTATAAGGAGAACGGACCAGTTTGTTGGGCGGTAACTTGTGGATGATTGAAGCTAAGGAATCTGAGTTCGTTTAGCTGTTGAAAGCCACGGATTTCAAAGCAGGATTTGAAACGAATTCAAATATCTGTAACTCTGTGGAAGATGGAGAGGTGGCAGTGGCGAGGAACTCTGCGCAGAAGGCGGTTCTTTCTGGTTGGGAAAAACTTTGAATCTGAAAAAAAGTGTGACTCGAAAAGTTCAGACCTTGCAAATCGAGTCCGTGAGCCAACTCTAACTTGTTACAAATCCACCCAATCATCCGTCGAAGGGCAGTTTAAAAGTGTGGATTATGAGGAGCCTCCAGAGTATTTGAGAATTCTCAACAAGCAAGGAATGGTGAAGCTGAGCAGAGGAATTCAGATGGGTGATCAAATTACCATCAGTTTTTCGATGAAAGTGTGAGACCCAGTGATTTGGTTTGCAACTGGCGTTTATGAACTGTTGCGTTTCCAGAAAACTCCCAGAAAAGATTCCAAATGGTTATGGAACAGCCGAAGTGCTACCGGCGATATTCATAATCTCGAATTCCACGAATTTCGCGATTCAGATGGAGTGTAAAAACTACGAACAAGCTTCCGAGTGCTCCTTTTGGTATGAGGATTCGCCATCGCATAAGAAGAAGGTCATGTCGTTTGCCGGCAAAAAGATGAAGGAGCAACTAACGACGGAGTATTTGGGAACAGCCACTTTTGAGTAAGACAGTATTCTGAAATTTTTATAAAAATCTGAATTTTCCAGCTTTCTCGACCGCAAAATCCAAGTTTGGGAGCGCTTCAAATCGGACAGCGGAATTCTAACGCCTCCTTCGATTCTGTCCTATGTTGGAATGGATGAAATCCACGTGGAAAATGTAGTCGTCGCGAGTGTGGAGCACACGAAAAAGTGCCCCGGAGAGGAAGGAGCGTACGGCTTCGAAACGAAGACGTTGGAGGAGGACTCGATGCCGAAGCTTCACTTTATGAAGGAGACGATTCCGGCTCCGCGACGATCGTTGGGATCCAACTACACATTTCTGATTCCCAATGAGCACTTGGAATTCTTCAATGGTTTCAATTTGGTCTTCGATGTCAGGGTTTCGAAGAGATATGCAAAGAAAATTTATAAGTGAGCTGAGAGTTTTTGGAAGAAAAACTAAACGAATAAAACATTTTCAGATTTATTACGATTGACTTTTGGAGTCGCGCATCGAACGAATCGATTTTCAAGACTATCCTCGATGAGAAGCGGTTCGTCATGGAACATTCTGGACACCCCGCGAAATCCATCAAAGACGGAGTCACAAGTGCCACTGTCCAAAGCCAGCAACTTGTGGACTTCCGATTCCAAGTCACGTCTGTTGGTGCTTCCTCCAAAACGATGACAATTGCTGTGACTCTTCATGACACTAGTACTGGAAAAGTCAAGAGTGAGCTCGTCCCCATGTCCCTTCGAAACTTCGACGAGATCCACCTTCTCTCCGACACTGCCATCTTCTACGATGTCCGTGTGAAGTCGTTGAGAAGTGTCGAGATCACGACCTGCAACTTTCGAAACCAGGGAATCCACCGATCCTCTGAGTCGGTACCATACCAGCCGGATTGCTTCAAGCATCGAAATATTCTGTGTCAGAAAAAAAGTGAAGACCTTAACGAGGAGGAGAAGATTCCAGATGAGGCTGAGGAGAAGTTTGTGTGGGAGGAAGATGTGGAAATCAAGGGGATCGGAATGAATACAACGGAGGAAGAGGAGGCGATTGAGGATGAAGGAGAGAAAAAGAAGAAGAAAGAACAACTAGTGAAGGAGGAAAAGGAAGAGGAATTAGAAATTCAGAACTTCCAAGGTTTTCAATGGAGCATTATCGCATTGACATCCCTCACCGCCGTCTCCGTCGCTGCAATTTTCACCCTGAACTTAATTCGTTGTTGGCTTTAAACCTTTTTGAAAACAGATTTTTTAACTCAAAAAATTAACAATAACAGTAAACACAACGAGGCAAAGATAAAGAGTAAAAAGGGGGGTAAAGTGAAATTGAGATAACAGGATTTACATTTCCATCGAGTCTCCGAGCATGTTTCCAATGGCATCTGACAACTTGTCGGCTCTGTTCGCCGTCTTCTTGCTCTTCTTCTTCTGCTTTTTGATGGCGTTCTTGATCAGTTTGTTGAGCTGCACGTTTCCTTCAAGCGACAGACTCTCTGGTAGAACGGGCTTATCGTCGTCCTTGGTGGGTCCCTTCACTTTTCGCCCACTCGTCACCGTCTGCTTCTTCTCATTGGCCTCTGTCTCCATCTCCTCGTCCTCTTCTTCTCCCTCCTCTTCGTCTGAGTTGTGTGGTACCACAATGTCACTTTCCATCGGGAGTCCCTCAATAATCTGATTCTGATCGTCGGCGATGGCGTCGATATCGAATTCCTTGCTGAACTGGGTGACGACCTCGACTGGAACACTAGTATCATCCTTGGCAGATCCGGCCTCTGGTGGGTGAGTGTAGTATCTGAGTTTTCCGGTGTTCCAATCATTGAGCACGCGTTTGGCAGCAGCGTTCAGATCTGGCCGAGCACCACGGCGGAGCTTTCCGATGCGACGAGCGAGTTGAGCGAGGAACTGATCGACAGAGTTGAAATCAGCGAGATTGTAGTGGAGCATGAGCTGAAATAAATTTGATAATCAACAACATTGTTAAAAATTTTCAACTCCTTACCGTCTCCTTGCTGCAACGACGGAGAATGGCGTGAACTGGAGCGATAGGATCCAACAGATTATCGACACGAATCGCGTTCTTGAGAGCCACCTCGATTGGGTCCAATTCCTTCTGACTGACAAGCACGACTCCTGGAGAATCGATGAGACGGATGTTCTTGTCCAATTCGACTTCTTGGAGCTCTCTTAAAACACATCGTTAGTTTTCAAATTCAAGAAAAGAAAGGAAATAGAGCTTACTTTGTGATTCCAGGAAGATTTCCAACGTTGCACGCCTTTCTGCGCTTCAAACTGTTGATGACACTGCTCTTTCCGACGTTCGGGAAACCAACGACTCCGACACGAATGCTGGTTTTGATGTCCTTGTTTCTGCAGTAGTTGGCAAGAATCTTCATGACGATATCGGCTCCGACGCATTTCGATGTCTCGGTGTTGTTGAGAATGGCGCTGTTGAAACGACCGATATTGGATTTCTGCTCTTGAGTCGATGCTTTGAAGGCGATAGTTGGGAACTGTCCGCGAAGGTACTCCAACCACTTTTGCACATTCTCACGTGGCACCAAATCGATCTTGTTGAGAAGAAGCACCAGCCTCTTTCCACCCTTCAACACTTGCTCCTCCACCGATTTACTACGACTGCCGAGTGGGTCTCTGGCGTCAAGAACTTGAATGATGACGTCGGCGATTTCAATGGTCTTTCGCACTTCCGATGCGTAGGCTTTGATAGTTTTGTCATCAAGAGTGTTGAACTTTTCTTGGTCTGCCGAGCTGGCAACTTTCTTGTCGAACTCAGCTCCCTGCTTGGCTGCCTTCGAAACCATGCTCTCAAAGTTGGCAGGGTGATTCATCTTTCGCTTTTCAACGCGATGAAGCTTCGCTGCCTCCTTGGCGGCTTCCTGGCGAGCCTTGATCTTCTCGCGCTCCTGCTCTGCCTGGATCAGAATATCTTCTTTGAATGGGCAAGAGTTTGGCACACTGATCGTCTTCTCTTTCTTGTTGTGAGTGCCTAAAATGAATTCTTCAACGATTTTCTCGGTTTTCTAATTCTCACCATTCTTCTTGGCCTCCTTTTTCACTTTTCTGTTGTGATCGCGCACCTTCTTCTCGATCTTGTAGCGCTTAGCGCAGCTGACTCGCTTGCTTGTCTTTTCTATAAGAAAAATTCCATCATTAGTTGGAAATATAATGAATACACTCACTGAGACAGTATTTCGCCATCTTTCTTTGGCGTTTGTACCCTGAAAATTAGAATTGGTTGAAAAAATCAATATTTGTACATAACAAGCTCGAAATATAGATATTTCTTATTGAATAAGTCATCCAAAATTGTTTAAAAATATTATTTTCACTTGAAAATTAGGTTTTGAACGAGAAAATGAGAGGAAAAGGCCGAAAAAAAAGAACTTTTCGTTGAGAAATTAAAGGGAGGTGCCTCGCGACGGCCGGCGGGTCTCGCCACGATCAGTGTATTTTCACAGATCTTTCTGGCTCTCGCTTGAAATTTACCGCTGAGAATTGAAATTGAAGGCGTTCTAAATTTTTGAAGTTTCAAAAATGTCTTTGTTTTTCAAAAATAGATCTCAAAGTAATATTCTATCGATTTTTCATAAGCTGAGACTCTCCGATCGCCATATTTCGCATTGTTTCATGGCTCAAAGTTTCGGATTTTGACTGTTTCTTTCCAATGAACTCTTTCTCGAAACAATCCTGGTTTTAATTATTTTCCTGATCATTTCAAATGCAAGCCATCGTTGAGTGATTCTGGTTATCTTTTTTTTCCGCTTTCTATATTCTTTTCCGCAATCTTCGCTTCATTTTCGTCTAGAAAGTTCTATTCGTCCTTTTTTCAGATGGCACCTCCAGCAGTCTCTGCCACCGCCAGACAATCGGCTTCAGGCCGCGAACGCAACTTTAAGGATAAGGATAAGCCAGAGAGTGTTCGCAACAGGTAGCTTATTCAAGATTTCTGACCAATAAAAATTTAACTTCTTCAGTAACATCGTTGCTGCCAAAGCTGTTGCCGATGCCGTTCGCACCTCCTTGGGACCACGTGGAATGGACAAGATGATTCAGTCTGGAAACGGAGACGTTACCATCACCAACGACGGAGCCACGATTTTGAACCAGATGAGCGTCATTCACCCAACCGCCAAGATGCTCGTCGAGCTTTCAAAGGCTCAAGATATTGAAGCCGGAGACGGAACTACCACTGTTGTGGTGATGGCTGGAGCTCTTCTTGACGCTGCTCAAAACCTTCTTTCTAAGGGAATCCACCCAACAACCATCTCCGAATCCTTCCAAAGTGCTGCCGCTGAAGCCGAGAAGATTCTGGAAGAGATGAGCTCTCCAGTTGACTTGAAGAACGACGCTCTTCTTAATAAGATGGCCACAACTTCCCTCAACTCGAAGGTTGTCTCGCAGCACTCGTGGCTGTTGGCTCCAATGGCCGTCAACGCTGTCAAGAAGATTATCAACTCTGAGAATGACTCGAATGTCAATCTTAAGATGATCAAAATCATTAAGAAGATGGGAGACACTGTCGAGGAATCCGAGCTTATCGAGGGAGCTTTGATTGATCAGAAGACAATGGGACGCGGAGCACCAACCAGAATCGAAAAGGCCAAGATTGGACTCATTCAGTTCCAGATTAGCCCTCCAAAGACTGATGTAAGCTTTCAAACAAATCTCATAAAACCTAATTTCCAATAATTTTTAGATGGAAAACCAAGTGATCATCACCGACTACGCTCAAATGGATCGTGCACTAAAGGAGGAGCGTCAGTATCTCTTGGAGATTTGCAAGCAAATCAAGGCTGCTGGCTGCAACGTACTCTTGATCCAAAAGAGCATTCTTCGTGACGCCGTCAACGAGCTCGCCCTTCACTTCTTGGCCAAGATGAAGATCATGTGCATCAAGGATATCGAGCGTGAGGATATTGAGTTCTACTCCAGAATTCTCGGATGCCGTCCAGTCGCTTCCCTCGACCATTTCAACGCCGAAGCCCTCGGATACGCTGATCTCGTCGAAGAGATTCCAACCGGAGGAGACGGAAAGGTTATCAAAGTCACCGGTGTCCAGAATCCAGGTCACGCCGTCTCGATTCTTCTCCGCGGATCAAACAAGCTCGTTCTCGAGGAGGCCGACAGATCCCTTCATGATGCCCTATGCGTCATCAGATGCTTGGTGAAGAGAAAGGCATTGTTGCCAGGAGGAGGAGCTCCAGAGATGGAGATTGCTGTGAAACTTCGCAACCTCGCTCAAACCCAGCACGGAGCCACTCAGTACTGCTGGAGAGCGTTCGCCGATGCTCTTGAACTTGTAAGCTAGAATGTTCAGAAGGATAAATCAGATTCAAAATTTTCAGGTTCCATACACGCTTGCTGAGAACGCTGGACTGTCGCCAATCCACACTGTCACCGAGCTGAGAAACAACCACGCCAACGGAAACAGCTCGTACGGAGTCAACGTTCGAAAGGGATACGTGACGGACATGATCGAGGAGGACGTGATGCAGCCGCTTCTCGTCACCGCGTCGGCCATCAAGCAAGCATCCGAATGTGTTCGATCAATTCTCAAGATTGATGATATCGTTATGGCTGTTCGCTAATCACCCCGCCCACCTTAATCATTACTTTCATAATTTTCTCTTTTCCCGCTCCTCTATTATTATCCCTCCCGCTGACAAATATTGTTACTTTATGAGTTTGCTTCATCCCAATAAGGTCTCTTAAGATGATGTCAAGTTTTAATATTGCCCATCATGTGTGTTTATCTCCCATCCGCTTTTTTTTTTCTTTTCGTTCAGAATCCGTTTGCACCCTTCTATCCCGTTTTCGCGCCTTTTTGTTGAGTAAACGAAATTGTTTTACGCTTTAGAACATCTTCATTCATCATAATTTAGAAATCTATATTTACAGCAATTGTTTTAGTCAGTCTCCCTCTTCGATCACTCCGGTCCCGCAAACTCTGGCTTCACTCCAGCCGACTCTAGCCTTCGTGTCTGTCGTGTATTGCCCAGCCTGCATCCCTTCTTCTTGTCCGACTTGTACTCGTCGCAACACGAGATGAAGTCGTCGTAACTACACTCGGTATCCTGGCAATTGCGGACCAAATGGCTTACATCCAGAAGGAGATGATGATCGCTGGTGATCTCCTCCTTCTTGTAGTACGTCTTCACAAAGAACTCCCCGTTCTTCTCCCAGAGCTCCAGAATGATCATCGAGTTGTACTCCGGGTAGGCGTCAAGACCAACGGTGTCTTCGAGAACACCAAGCGAATCGAGCACACCCATCAGGATCCAGTCTTGCTGCAAAAAAGCAAAGAGTTGTGAAGTTCAAGGAAATACTTCCCAAAAGACTCACCGTCGAGTAAACCACAAACTTCTGCTCATCCCAGTCTTTATTGATGCCGTCTCTGAAGTCTTTGAGCTCCGTTTCGTTCATGCTTCGCTTCGCCTCCAGAAACGTCTTCATCGTTTTGATCCTCTCCAACAACGTCTTCATAAGGTAGCCAAACTTTACACGCATCATTCTCGGATCATGATGATTTCCAGTTCCCGTGATGAATTGCGTCACGTTCACATAGATTCCCATCACCTCGTTCAGATGCTGCTGGATCAGCGGAGGCGGCGGGATGCTGTTTTTGTACTGGAAAACTCGAAGGGTTTCGGAAGATTCTAGAAGGCTCTAACTTCGTTCATATGAGATTCAATCGTGTCGAATGGGTACTCGGCAAACACGGGATGAGTATAGTTGAGGCAGTTGGCGATGAAGGCTTCATATTTGACCCACTGTAAATGTGCTCTATTGATGAGCTCGATGGAGCGCGTTTGCTGCAAACTCACCGGATGAAATTTGCCGTCGAAATCCGGACACTTTTCTCTGACCAGCTGGATCTCGCGTTCGCACAGATTCTGCTGGTAATTGAGCAACTAAAAACGGAAAATGATGTTCTAGAAACTTCCTCGATATTTCAAGACTTACATGCTCCTCAGACTCCTCGGTGAAGACTGGCACATGGTAATGGCGCACATCATTTTCATCGTTGAACATGGCGAAGCCTACTGTAGACGCGGTGCTCAGGCAGCGATTCTTGTTCACGGAGCGCCAGTACATCTAAAGCCTACAGTAGTCTCATATGTTTTCGTCGCGGGGCCCTACCTCCTTGGGTCGCATAATAGGATTCAGGTAGCCTTCGTCCACATATCGCGCCTTGAGAAAACGGCCCATTAGGTACGAGTTGGCGAAACCGGTCTGAAAAGATGCGGGTCTGGTTGAATTTTCGTGGTGGGACCCAAAAGGGAGATATCATTATCATTCGAACGCTCTCGATTAGGCGCGAAATTCAAATTTGAAAACTCACATCAGTCATCTCACCAAGTCCACGTGGAAACTTTGGGTAATAGCTGGGATCGCTGATTTTCTCCGTTGGCGCTCGAGCACCGTGACGGAAGAGCTGAACGTTGGAAATTTCAGTATCCAAAAAGTCTTAGTTTTGAAAATCGATTTATCCCAAAACTCCAGATTCCTTACCACTTGAACCTGCCGAAGCTTGGCTTTGCCTTTAGATTTCGCATCAGCCGAGGAGCAATGACCAATGGTCAGAATCAAGAGCAGTGAGAACCATGAAAACTTCATTCTTCAATCAATTTCTTTGGATTTGGCTCTGAAATTTCTGTAAATGAAATTTTACGAGGAACAGAAAACTGTGGATAAAAATGAGCCACGATTTGAGGGAAAAACAAAAAGAACAAGGTAGAGATAGGTGAGGGAAAAAAAAAAATCAACAGATAAATCAAAAAGGAATGAGTTTTTGAGTGAGGAAGAGACTTCTCGTGAAAAATGAACCAAAATCAAGGAGTGAGAGAGAAAAATGTGGACTCGTAGACTTCGAAGACTAAACTTCCATAATCTTTTGAATTGTGTTAAGGAAATCCAGACGAACCAAAGTATAAGTAAATGTTCTTTGTTCAAATCCACCGATTTCTCTGGTCAAATAATCGAAGGAAAAAAGAACGAGGAACTTGTCGGTCGATCTCTCTTCCATCAAACTTCTCGTTATCTTTTTCTTTCTTATCTTCACTTTCTTATCACTTTTCTTCGAAGGGGTCAGTTGAACACAGACAGATATGCAGCTACTGCAAGTTTGAACTCGGACTGGTATGGTCCAAAACGATAAGTGGAGAAGGGAGTGAAAAGAGTATGAGCTCTAGTAGTTGAGAATTCGAAAGTCAAAAGATGAGAAGTACCTTCAAAAGATCCTCCGCCAATCTGCCTAGAATTTGTGCCAAGATCGCTAGTATTTGACGTAGAGTCTGTGAAAGACGACCGAAAACAACAATTTTGAGGATTCTCTTCTCGGGCTCCAGAATCCATCTAGTTTTTCGATAAATCAAATTACCAGCTAAGTTGCCCACAAACCTCCTATGTAAATTCAACAAAACCAATCTAGTGAATATCGAGAGAATCAGAAACTTCACAGCAGGGACCACCTCCAAGAAATCCAACCCAAAACAATTCAAAAATAGGGTTAGAACCGAAAAAGTGACGCCAAAATACGACATGTCTGCCTGCCAGTCTCTGAGAGATTTTCTCATTCATTTTTGATGAGTTCCAAGAACCGAAATGGGGAGAATAAGATGCGATGAAAGACCGGGAAACTAGCTTGAATGAAAATTGATTGAAAGAGAAAATTATTGAATCTATAGAACTCCTGTTACAGAAGAAATCCATTGTGCACTGTCATTGTGTGAAGACAAAAGTAAACCTTTTCAGTCAGAAGAAGTCATCAGTGGTCAGGACAAAAGTGGTTCTAGAAAACTCAAACTAGAGACATCTTTCGAGGCTTGGAGAAAAGCTCCAGATGACTCAATTTTTCTAAAGCTTCGTGAGTATCTTGAACAACTCTAGAGCTTCATTTTTGAAAAAGACAACTTTTTGTGAAAATTGCAATCTAGTCAGATAGAGCACGTTTAGTGACGCGAGCTCAATTTTTGGTCTATTTTTCTTTCTTGCAACCTTTTCAAAAAGTTGTCAAGAACAAAAATTTAGATGGAAAATCGCTTGATACACTCACATAAATTCAGAAAAATCGGATCGAATTTGATTAATTTGCAAGCTCTCAAATTCACTAACCCAACTTTGACATTCTCAAAAAAAAGGTTTGAAGAGTTATCACTTTATTAACATTCGAAAACCAAGACAAATCACAAAGACTTGATATAGTTGCATGATGGGAGAGCCTTACACTGACAATCAAAGTTGATTCTCGAATCGCACCATGCTGGAACTCTTCGGATCGCCTTCTCCAAAGGCTCTCCTCCTGCGATGGCTCGAATGAGCACATCCTCCAGATGGCGACTTCCTTTCTTTGCCAAATCAATGTTTTTGTTGAGGGCCTGGAACAAAAATGTTATTGAACGAGATTCTTCTGAAATCGAACTAACCTCCGACTGGGGAAGTGAGAAAAGTCTCAGCGTTCCTCTCAGAAACAGATCCAGGTGCTTGATCAATGGAAGGAGCTCTGCTTTCTCGGCATTCTGCAAGAATCAAATTACAGGTTTCTTAAAACCGAGAAAAAGAAACTTACCTCATTTGCCAAAAGTCCTTGCCAACTTCTAATCTTCCCCTCAATAATGTCGGACTCAACCTTGATCTCCTCATCAGAGTACTTTGGGTAGTACACAGCCGAGAAAACAATGTCCGATGATTTGCACATTATCGGAAAACGGGGAACAGAAAGTGAGTGAGAGGAAGGATTCAGATGACCCTACGGAAGACTAACAATGGGGAGAATGTCAGTACAGGTGCACAGGTGATGTGTGACTGTGTGATGGGGAGACCTGTGAAGAGAAACTTCCATGGGAAACTGGGAGGAAGAGGTGTGCTGGAAAAAATCGATTGATGGTTTTTGTCAGTGTTGGGGTACTGAGGTATTGTTCTATGCGTCTTTAAAGATGACCTTATCCAATTTTTGATATTTTCATGCCAAGTTTCACACATCTAAAAAGTACCTGAAACATATATATCACTTTCCCGAAGTGAAAAACTTTCAGAATTACGAGAAGAATATCAAATTGTATCAGAAGGCGTGTACCTTCTTACAATTAGAGGACATCCTGATGCGAGTCGTTCTTGGCGGAGAGATTCTGGAGAAGGTCGTCAGGAGATCGGACCCTTGGTTGGGCTCGGATTTCGATTTCAGGTGTATGTGAAGAGAGATTTTTCAAATGTAACTTTATGTTGAATTTGTGAACTTTTTCTGTTTTTGTTAGAAGTTTAATAAAATTTGTTTCAAATGATATATCTCATTTTCACTCATCATTTTGCTAGAAATCTTCGGAATCTCGGAGTCCGGAGTTGGAATCTCAAAAAATCCAAATATAGAATTTGAATTCAAGAGCCTCTCCAACTCTAAGAACAATTTCACAATTGGATCCGAAACCTCTAAATCTATAATCTTGATCTCTATAAGAATTCAGAATTCAAAAATCGGAAAATCCCAGATTCTGAGGGTTCTAGGCAAGGTTCCAGATAGTACCATGCAATCTTTCGATTTCGAAAACTTTCATCTTTCGAATTCGATTCCTCTTGTTTACGACGTTCTTTTAGAATGCTCACCAAATCATAGAACTCGCGCCATTCATCCCATTCAAACATTCTCTTTTTCTAGGCCACCCCCGTGGCCTAGAAACCCCGCCGGGACCATTTTGAATGGAGCTCCGCCCCCACACCCTCTCTTTGTCTACCCGCCAATATTCGAATAGACTAGTTCTACCTCATACTATCTCTCTATTCATTGATAACCAATTCAAATTCCAAAATGCCTTCCCATCCCCAAGATACTCCAAACTTCAAAATCCCAAAAATCCCGATGCCGAAACCTCTGATGACTGCGAAAATGATCACCAACATCGAGGGAAGGATTCGAGCATTCAACAGTCTCATGGATCATCCGGTAAGAGTTTTCGAAACTTTCGATTTTCAAATATCCCGCCCCCGGCTTTCAGAGAGCCGCCCTTCCCGAACTACAGTACCACATCGATCAACTCATGAACATGCTCAACGGAAATCTCAAATGCAGTCATTTTCCAATGACCGAGGTAAGAATTTTCGATGTTGTCTCTCGATTTTTGAGTTCTGATTTTCAGCAAAACGCATTTGAGCTGAACATCGTGGCAAAGACAATGGTGAAAATCGAGAATCTCCTGATCAATGTGATCGTGAAAGGTCACACTCTCGAGGAGGCGTTGAAGATCAACAGAGAGGCCTATAGCCGTAAAACTGATTGAAATTTTTAAAATTTTCAAATTTCGCGGGTCTTTTTTCCTTATCTTTCTTGTCTATAACAGTCACTGGTTCTCTTCTTCTGTATGGGTTTGCCTCTTGATTTTCATGCTAATAATAAAACTTCGATTTCCATCTGTGTGTCTGTTTGTCCAGGTGATATTTGTCTAAACTCAAGGTGTAAATCTTGAACAAGAGTGGATCCCCTTTGTTTATGTTTGGTTGTATAACAAGATGAGATTAGATAAGAAATTAGGTCATTTGCTGGGTTACAATAACCAGAATAGAGTTATTACAGTAGTTTAGGACACAACAGGAATCGTGAGTCGGGCTGAGCAGTGGATTCATTGAATATCAAAATTTGAAAGTTTTGAAATCCAAAAACAAAGAACGTTTTCTGCAATCTTTAGTTCGAGAAGAGCTAGAAAATTTGGTCATCCGACATGACAATGGACTTTTGGAAACCTTGAAACTTCAGAATTGGAAAAAAAACAGAAGTTTGAGATTTCGAATGTGTTGGAGATTCGATGTGCAGGATTCTGAGAAGATTCAGGGTTCAAGGGACCAGAATTTTCAAGACAGAGGTTATTATAGACCCCCAAACTTATTATAGACCCTAAAAACTCAATGATAACAAGGCTCTGAAACTCAGAGATTCTGGAGATTCAGGAATCCTCGAAAATTCAAGATTAAAAAAAGTTTTTTTCAAATTTTGGATTTCCAAATGTCGCTACAGATTGTCTGCGATATGATCCGTTTCAATCTTAACTCACAAGTTTTCCGCGCTCTTTTTTAGCACTGGTAGATCAAAAAGTGTGACTCTCAAATTTTGAGTTTGATTTGATCTCTCAGTGCAAACGAAACACGCAAAACTTTGTATCGAAAATTCTGTACCCCTTACTCTGATTTGAAGATTTTCAGATTCAGATATCTAGCTATTTAAAAATAGTTCCACTTCGGTTTTCTGAGATTCCCAAGAATTCCAAATTTTCGATGTTCTTCTTCGAGATTCAGAAATCAGATGGCACTATGGTCTTCAAAATCAGAATCTACTTCCCGCACTCCATCTGATTGTGAATTTGAATTTGAAAACTCAAATTTAAACGATCTCACTTTCCCATACTTTGCATCTCTCTCCGTCTTCACACCTCTGGCTAATTATTCAAAAACTTTTTGACACAAAATGGATATTTGTTCCAAGGCCATCCATCTTCTTCTTCCCCCTTTCCCCCCATCTTTCCTGTCACCCTTGATTAGCGCGTCCAGTGTCTTTGGCGCCAATTGTTTCCCTCCCTTCTTGCCATCTTTGTCTCCTCTCTATTCTCGCGCCTTTCTTTATTTGAATATGGGAAAGAAGGAGATTGTTTAAAAGTACAAAACAAATGGAGGTGAGTAGATAGATGAATGGGCGATTCGAATTTCCTTGTTTTGGCGGGCTTGTTTTCCCTCCAAGATTTGAAACTTTCTAGGATTTTCGTTTTTGATTTAGAACTCATCCAGACTACTTTTCCACTTTGAAACTTTTTGAATTTTGTTATTTTTCGATTTTCTACTAAACTGAGGCTTCTAGATTCTTTTTGATTTTCTTGAAAGTTTCTCCACAATTCCCTCTATGTATACATTCAAATTTTTCCTCATTCCTTTTCCTCTTCTCTTCCTCCCTATCGGTTTCCCACATAAAATCAGCCTCTTCAAATCGTTGTCAAAATGGGCGCCCCCTCGAGTCTCTTTGCGGTAACCATATTCATGTTTGTCTATTCTCTGAGTATTCCGATTTTTATAGGGTCACCTCATGGCGCCAAAACTGGGTGTCGGTGGAGTGTAGATGAGTTATGGACTTTTAGAGAGTTGGGACATCCGGACTTGAAGGCATTCATCTTGATTTGCATGGATGATTTCAAAAAGTTTTCAACTAATAAAATTTTGCTTATGAAAAGAGCTGCATTTCATTAATCAAAAGTTTTTTGAAGCTTTCATTGTGAATCAGGATAAATGTCCTGGAAGTGAGGGAAATGGTTACAGGTTTTAAGGTAGGTTTGATGAAACTTCGTATTTCGAAGGAAATATCCAAATAAAAGTTGATGTTATTCAACTCAAATTTTGGGACACAAACCTGAGTCTTCAGGAATTAACTCTAACCTCGTTAAATTGAACGCACACCTTGAAAAATTCACAACTTATCGTGAACCCTGTAACATCTGGGAGCACTCACATTACCATAACGTTGCCCAATTTTATCTCGGTTCCTGTAACAGATATAAAAAAGTGGTCAACTAACAAAATGTTTATGGCAACATGAGAATCATTTTTATAGTTGATCACTTTTCGATATCTCTTACAGAAACCAAGATAAATTTGGTCAATGTGAGGGGTTTCGACGGTTACTCTCCAATATCGAATATCAATTTCAAGTGATCTCCACAGTTTCATCTGAGCTCGCCACATGCTACAGAATAACACAGAATAACCCAACAGAAAGTCACAAATCACCAATCATCCGGTAATAATAGATTTACGACTCCTCCTCCTCGTCCCATGTCATTGTTGTTAAATGCAGGAAGCTCCCCCCAGAGCAGATGCCATGAAAAGCACCTGTTTCTGTCACGGTTTATGATGGGACGACAGGGTAATAAACGAGGAGGGGTCTCTAAAAAGTACAGTAGTCTCTCAAAGAAAAGAGACAATACATATTTCAAATTCAACTTCAATCAAGTCACATCTCTCTTTTTTATCTCAATCGCGGGTGTCTTAAGAGGTTGACTTCGGCGCGAGAACAGTGTGAAAAATGAATATGAATTACGTTCAGGTACTTTCTCTTACTCCCAAGGGCACTCACACTCTTTCCTTTTTTTTGGGCGCTAATGAGATCTGCCCCCGACATTTTTCAAATTACAAACAACAAAAAAAAAACGGCTATATGTAAACTTGGCTTATGGTGGTATAGGAACACTCAGAGGTGTCCTCGATGTGATTGATGACTTGGAACAGGTAAGACAGAGGCGGCTCTCTTTTGGACTCTTCCGCCAAAATCCATTCCATTTGAGCTAATGAGCCACATTGACATCATGGGGGTGACGCGTGTCAGATTGTGGGGGAAACTGGTTTGGGTTACAAAGGATGAAAGGTGAACCGGTGTAGTTGAGAGAAGGAGGCATGAATAATGGGGAATGGTAATGGTGCGGAAGTGCCAACATGGAACGGTCCAAAACAACATCAACATTGAGATAGGTGGTCATGGGATGTGGTATTTGGTGATGGGGTGTCTGTGTGTTTGTTGGTTAGGATGTCCAGGATCTCCTGATAAATTTGTGGGAAGAGAGACCCTGTGGGATCAGAGTGGTCTGAAATTAGGATATTCCAGAACTCGTGATTCTCGGAATCTAGGAGCCTGTGAATGGTCTTAAACTTTCAGAAATTCAGAGATCCGAGCGTTTGAAGACTCAAGGGTTCTGAATTCCGGAGATTCCGAGACTTTCCAGATTCTCAGATTCTAGGGTTCTGATATTCAGAATGTCAGAAATTTCGAGATTTTGAAAATTTGAGAATCTTAGATTTTGAGAGCTTCAATTCCGGAAACTCTGAGATTTGGATGGCTTCAGATGTATTCTGAGATTTCGAGTTTCAGAAATTCTGATTGTGAAACTTTGAAATTTTGAATATCTGAGATTCTGAGATTTTGAATTTAGGAGGTTCTAACAGTCTGACATTCTAGGTTTCTGAAATTCTGAAATTCTAAGATTTTGACAGTTTCAATTTCGGAGATTTTGAAATTGCGATGGATTCTGAACTCGGAAGGTTCTAAGGTTTTGATGGATTCTGAGATTCTGAGATTATCGCGTTATTATCATGAGAAGACCACATTTTGAAATGTCTCCCTTAGTTTCGTAAATTTCAAAATCGTGACTCTCGAATCCTCTTTTACTGTTGTATTCAGATTTCTGAACATCTGTCGTCTAAACTAATCGTCTTAGTTTTACACAATTTCTTATCCCTAATAGTCTTAGAGCCTCCGGAAAACAGTTTCCCCTGTCCGGAATCCAAACCAGTTTCCAAGGTTAATACCATCCCTGACTATCCCCTTCATTCCACCTCAATTATCCGCTTCTTCTTCTTCTTATCCTCTTCTTGTTGGCAGAAAGCCAAAAACGAGCACCTGCCATCATCTTCCCCGTTTACCCGCAGGGCCACACAGCTTCATTTGAATATATGCAACAGATGCTCGGCGCATTCTTTCTCTGTGCCCTCTCAAAATCATACGCTATTTCTGCGAGTGAGCCGGAGGGAAAATGACTGATGATGTTGGGAGGGGAGAATAAATAAAGAGAGCCTGTAGAATGGGCAAGGGAAGAGGATCGTATTCTCCATTTGTTTATGATTAATTCTGATGGAGATGGTGATGGGGGGCTTCTGCGTGGGGGGACATTGGATATGATGACGGATCGGAATAGTTTATTTTCTCATCTGTCGTTTTGGGTTGGTTTGAATTTCGCGGTTTTATGAGCTCCAGGAATGCGTGTTTGGTGATTTTGAGTATTATACAAGAAGGTAAACTGTGAGCGGTTGAAAATATAAAAGCCAACCGCCTGGTCGGTACTGTAGGTGATATCCAAAGACAGAAAAATCGAAAAAATTCTGATTTGAAAATCTGAAACTGGCAAGAATCTAGAGAATCCGAATGATTTCCTCATCACAGATTTTGATGGCTTCTGAGGTTCCAAAGTTCTGATGGGCATCAAGTCGGACAATAAGTTCATCTTCAGACCCTTCTATTCGTTTTGTCTCGTGACCCTTTTTTCATGCACCCAGTTGTCAGGAACTAACACTAAAGTTTACTGTACCCTAAAGATCTTAGAGTCAGATAACACCTCATCTTTTCATTGACTCGTAAACTGAGGAGATTTTCCTCCAAATTTCAACACTCAATTTCTAACCATAACGACCGCACATCTCCTTCTCCTTCCAACCCTCTAAAAAGGGCATTCGAAAAGTCACACCTCCCTATCTAAACACATCTAGAGGGGTGTTTCATCTCTCTGTCTGTGTCTGTCTGTGTGTTGAAATAAATCCAAATCCAAGGATCCGATAAAGAAAAGAATGGAGATGGCGCACTGAAGATATCCATCCCCTATTCTTCTCCGACTCTGATCCACAGAAAAATCCTCTTCATTACCATATCCATTCGAAAAAGCCTTTTTGGGTGGAGAGAGAGTTAGAGACGCAGGTAGCCAGAGAAGGCGCCAAGGGGCGCCAAGCGCGGGAAAACTGGGAGAAAAATGAGGCAGGGGAATGTCTGTACATGTGTTTGGTTTTCTGATGACCAGACAGACACAGAGACACAGAACAAAGGAAAAAGCCCTATGGGAACCCCTAGGTACGTTTACTATGCACTAGAGGTCGGTTACGCAACTAATTGAGATACTTATGTCTAGGGGTACCTTCCTCTATTAATGATGTGGCAGTTTTCCTTTATGATGTTTTTTTTTAGCTGATCATTCCGTTGTCTTTTACTCGGTTTTTTGTCTCGGGAAACCTTCGAATTTAAACTTCACCGTTCAAAATTCAAAATCATATAATCTCGTTTAGTTTGTGCCATAAACACACTCATTTCATCCCGTCTCGCCCGATTTCAAAATGCGCGAAAAAAGTACACATTTTTCAAAAAACGAATCGAAACCGAAGAATTACTTTTTGCAACACAAGAAATGAAAGTGAGAAGAGCCGCCGCTTTTGTGGCCTTGACTGGTCTTTCTTCTCTTCGTTTTCTCCCGCCAAAAAGAAAAAACGATACCGAAGGAAAAAAAAACACCTCTTGCTGGAGGGGATGAAGGCAGAAGGCGGGGCAGATGTTTTTCGGAGAGTCGGATATGGATATGGATGCGAAACTAGTAGTTGTAAAGATAAGAGGAACTGACGAGAGAGCAGCTGGTTAGATTCTATGTATCTTGGTTCTCGTGGGAGATATCAAAAAGTGGCCAACTAATAAAATACTCTTGATTTTATAAGCTACATTTTGTTAGTTAACTACGTTTTAATATCTCTCACAGGAACCGAGATAAACTTGTTCAAAATAAAAATGTGATTCTTTTACAGAATTTACCATCTTCGGAACTAGTGATCAGATCTTGATGAAGCGTATATGGATTGAAAGGACATTTTTGGGCGAATCATCTGAAATCTAAGAAAAACACCTAGAACTTTCAGTTTGGCATTTACCGACCCAGACCTTTCGAGCCCTATTAGATCCCTCGAAACCTGGGAAACATATCTTGATCTATTATATCTCCCGCATCCGAACTTCCTTCTCTACCTCCTTGTCTTGCTTATCTTCAAAGGGAAGATTGAGTATCTGAGGATGAAGGGTCTTATCCATAAAAACAGACTCATTTCGGCTAATCGTGTTTAGCCATCTAGAGTTCCCACAAGATCTAGGGTGTTCTAAGGAGGTGCATATCGTAATTTGTAGTTGACCGAAAAAATCTTGGTTTCTGAAGCTGATATGTGAAAGTAGTCAACTAACAAAATGTCGAACACAATGTGAGGAACATTTTGTTAGTGGACCAATTTTTCATAACTGTTACAGGAGCCGAGATAAATATGGTCAAAGTGCGGACTGTGATATTTTGAGAGCAGAAAAGTAGAGTTTTGAGTCAAGGTCAAGTGGAGAGGTGGGAACTGACCATTCCTCGTCATTATCTCATTTTTTCCATTCTACAAAACACTGATAACAACTCTCCCAGTTTTTACTCTCTCTCTCTCTCTTTCTCATTTCGCCACTTTGCTTACTTGTCATTCGAAAATTCGAAAGAGGCGCGGGAAGTGTTGTCGTCCTCCTCCTCCTCCACCACCATCGCCATCTTCTCTCCCAACAGGTGCCCCGCCCGTTCGCCGTCTCTTCACAGTCCAAGACTATTTCCTCACCATCTTTCCCTCCGCCCCCTCCAGACCGTCTTCTTCTTCTTCTTCTTCTTCCTTCCTCAACACATACACCTCTTCTACCCGCACACCAAATGTCGTTGCCCTGTCACACCATACACCCTGCGCGAGTGTTCCCTCGAGGCCGGTTGGTGGAGAGTGGTGTTGAGGTTAATCCGGTCCGCGTTTTTTTTCCTTAGCTATTTACGCATAGTTAGGCGTTTTTTCAGAGAGTTACAGTAACCAAAATGCCTTCAAATTTTTAAGAAAAACAGAATCAGTTATCTTGAAAACTGAATCTTCAAGTTTTATGGTTTTTGAAATGTGAATTAGCTTCTGTTGTAAAATGTAATTTTTCGTTTTTTCTCCGTGATTTCCGACTCGTTACTTTTCTAAGCTCCGCCCCTTTTCAGATGACAACAAACCTCGACGGGTCCCCCACAACGTACACCCAGCTGGCGGCGATTCCAACAACGACGAACTCAATTTTTCTGACGATCGAGGCGAACAAGGAGAACATCCCGCCGGGAACGCAGATTGAGATTAAGAAGGTAAAAATGGTGCGGGTTTTCGTGGCGGGATCATTAGCGATAGAAGCCGAGATAATTAGAGCTCATGAGAGACATCTAGATGTCGAAAGGGAACCGCTTTGGGTCTCACCACGAAAACCTAGAAATTTGTCCCAAAAATATCGGTTTCTCGGTGAGACTCAAATCTAGAATAACCGTTAGCTTTGTCCAAAACCATTTCATGAATCTAGTACGAGTCAGGCTCAAACATTGGATTGATTGAGCCTATTGAAAGTGGACAACGACCTGGGTTTTCTGAAATTGTGACTAGCCTCTTCAGATTCTCGACGTTTCGATTATTCTGAATTCTGAATGTTTGACGTGGTCAAGCACTCATCAGAAGATCCTACAAGAGAAGTTCTAAGGTGCTATCCAGAATCCAAAGACTGGTCTTTGGATTCTGGATAGCAAACGAAACGCTGACTCCACCCTCCTTTTTTTTCAGGAATCCTTCGTGCTCCCCGAGCCACGTGGCAACCCGGACTCGGACTCCCAGAACGCCTCGCCCATCCCCCGACCATCTCCAGCCACCTCGCAACTCTCGGATGCCTCGTTCCTTTCACAAGGTTTGTCCGCACACTTTTTTCCTCCAAAAACGATCATAAACACGCATCGGTCATCTCTGATAAGAACACTTTTGACCATTTCTCTGGCGTCTCCAAGTTTCTGGTGCTATCTCGTGGTTTAACGGGTTATTAGGAGCGAGTTTTTGACAGGTTAGATTATCGGAGAGTTGCCCGATTCAGCCAAAATGAAACTCCTCAAAATCGTATAGTTGTGTCTCGAACGAGTGACCGGACTTGATAAGGGTCACAATGCCCGGAAAAAAAGGGCAAATGGACAAACAAAAAGTACAAGTAAATTGAGACATTGGTCTTGCAGATGGAGCAGCAGTGACCAATAGTGCAGACGAGGCGGAAGAGGATGGAGAGTTCACGTCGAGAAAGGAGAAAAGTTTGGGACTATTGTGTCAACGGTTTCTGATCTCGATCAATGAGGAGACCGTGGAGTCACCGACGCAGGAGGTTCATCTGGAGACAGTGGCCAGAAAAATGTGTAAGTTGGAGAGAGGGAATTCTGAAGATCGAAACCATTTCATTTCAATTCCAGGCGTCGAAAAACGACGAATCTACGATATCGTCAATGTGATGGAAGCGCTGGACGCGATGCACAAAACGAACAAATCCTACTACCAGTGGCAAGGACTTGAATCCCTTCCGAAGCTAATGGCTGATCTTCAGGTTAGGCTTTCTAACCAGACACTTACAGTAACCCCACACAATTTCCAGGCCGAAGCAATCGAGGAGGGTCTTCCAGAGCGTGTGCTTCGCGTCGAGCAAGCCATGTGCTCGTTCACAGAGATCGCCTCGCCACGTGGCTTCAAGGCAGGCGGACTCAAGGACACTGTCGGCTCTTTTGTGGGCCCCTCTTCAACGCCGTCCACTCCAGGAACTTCTTTCGACCCAGTGACCGTGAAGAGCGAGTCTGGATCGATGATGTCGACGGAGAAGAAGTCCAGAGTGGACTCAAGGGATCGAGCGGGACGGAATTCGTTGGCTCAGTTGTGTAGAAGATTCTTGATGGTCTTGTTGAGCAATCCGGTAAGTCTTGGTGTCGTGGAACTTTAGTTAGCATAGTTAGAATTTCAGAAAAACGTTCGAAAAGTGAGTCTCGACGTGGCTTCTACCGTACTCATCAAAGACCCAGAAACCGAAGGATTCGAGCCACCAAGCCGTTCCAGATGCCGTCGCCTCTACGACATCGCCAACGTCCTCGTCGCGCTCGGTCTCATCAAAAAAGTGCACTATCTTTTCGGCACCAAGAAGATCCCACTCTTCGTATATTGTGGCCCTGAGCCAGATGAGCATGCCACATTCGACGTCTTCCAATCCGTCGAACGTCTTCTGAGCAGCCCTCAAAACATTCCGCAGACGCCAGTGATCAAGGCGCAAACCGATAAAATTGTACAGCAAATCGCGGGCTTCGGAAAGAGAACTTTTTCGGAGCAAAATCTGGCGAAGCCCGTGGGCAATACACCGAAAATGGCGAAAATCAAGTCGGCAGTGATTCCGGTGTCACCGAGGAATCAGAATGAGGATCGATTGAAAATGTTGGCGGATTTCGCGGCGGCGCAGAAGATTCAGGAGGATGCGCTGGCTCAGTTCTCAAGGTAAAAATTTGAAAGGTTTTTCGAATTTGAAACATATTTACAGAAACTTCATGCAACAAGTCACCACTCCAATGGCTCCACTCGCCCCCATGACTGTACCATTGGCTCCGATCGCGTCTCCAACGCCCCAGCGCACCGGATTGATTCCACCGCTACCCATGGCTCCTCTCAATCTCAATCTCACTCTCAATCTCCCGCCACTGATGTTCCCATCGCAGCCCAGTCATCAACCATCATCTGCTCCAATCAACCGGCCGAAATTCTCATTCCCCGACTACACACCACAACCATCCACAATTCGACCACTGGTCTCTCAGATGACGTTCCGCGCGGACGCTTTCGAGAATCTTCAGAAGCCCAAGCACCTGATGTCCAACATTTTGGGAGACTCGAGAAAGTTCCACAATCAACAGAACACCCAAGGAAGCAACAACACCAACAACAACTTCTTCGAGCACACCAAATCATCGCCATTCCAGGTGGTCGCCAAGAAGGACAAGGATGAGCAGCCGAGGAGAATCAAGTAAGTGGGGGTGAGGGAACCTTGTTGGTGGGAGGGGGTCGAATGAAGTACCTGTCAACCCGGATGACGTCATTTCTGTATGCGCGAGATGGTAGATGGGAGAAGGGGGTATTATTGCGCAAGCTTCTCCTGTTGCGCAACGACGACCAGAAGGTCCTCCGTTTTGTAAAGAATGGATGGGAAAGAGGGGAAATTTGGGATGAGCCCAGGGGGCCACTTTTGACACCCACGCAATCGATGGCGTAACTTTTATAATAGTACTACTTGTAGCATCAGATTCGCGGATTCTGAAGATCAGGTGGCGTAGTTTGATTTGTGAGGGAAACCAGGAGGGTTTAGGGATGGAAAGGGGTCCGATTTGATCGTTGATGACTGGTAAAATACTGATTTCTTATTCACAAGCCCCTCTGGAACCCACGGTTCTTCTGAGGAGCACGAGATTCAATTTTGAGACGGTCCATGTTTTTCTGATTTCTTGAGACAAGGACTTTTTGGAGACCCTGTTTTGTCTCATTCTCACTTTTCCCTTCAATGGTTCAGACCCGGTAATACGAAACTTTTGAACCTATTCTCTTATCTAAACCTGTGTGCCTGGTTATACTGTTTGCGGGGGACCCCTGGTCTCGATTTTCTATGACCAGACCAGCTAGAGGACCATTTGCCAGAAGAAATTGAGTTGAGCTGAACACCTAAGTTGATTTTGAATCTGGGACACCAAGTTTCTGAATTTTCGAACCATACATCTTAGTAATTTTCCACGAGCACAGATTCACTAGAATCTTCCAAATTTTCATTCATTCAAACTAGCTATAAAACGACCACATGTTGCCTGTAACCATTCATCCATTGTAGCCCTCACAAAAACATAAAACCCACACAGAACACATAAAAAGAGAATAGAACACTCCCCCATCAGAAGACACCGTCTGTCCTTCTCCAATCTGCCGCAAGACAAAAGTTGCGTCATCCCGAACGAGTGGGGCTCTTCAGGAGAGAGAGAGGCTTGTGCAATCAGGTTCTATTGAAGATTCATCATTCATCATGCATCTCCATTCTTTGTTATTCTTTCCACATACCGCCCCTCTTGCCTAAAAAGAGAGAGAAACGGATGGCAAGAGGTCATGTGCACAACGTGTGTGTGTGTGTGTGGAGGTAGTTAAATAGTTACGGTAACTTGATCCATCCTCCATTCCCCCCACAAAATTTATTGTCCTCCTCTCCGAGTTGTCACTCAAAAGTGAGGTAGAGGAGATGGTGTAGGAGAAGAAAAGATCCTAATCGCTTCTCACCATGTCCCTTGAAATGCGTGCGCGCAATCTTCTCACACCATCGCCAAAAGTTTTTCGCTTGTTTCGCCAACTTTTTCGCCACGGGAGAGTGTACCGTAGGAGGGGCGCCAAGGTGAAACGAAACTTTGGTGATGGATTGGAATACTTGGGGAGAAGGAGAGGAAGTTGCGATTGGGTGAAGGCGAAGGGGAATCTATACTTCTGGCTCTCTAGATTAGAAAAGTGGTGGAAGCCGGAAAGCGGAATTCCGCTCATATCTGGTCCAGACTTTTCCTCCGACCCTTGACCCCACTTCTCTCATTATTCAAATGTTTAGCGCATTAACACTTGCCATTCTTTCCTATCACATTACGCCTCTCTCTCCCCCACTATCAGTATTCTCTTCACCCAAAATGACCAGTCTCTGGATGTTTGGTTAACATTCTCTTTCTTATACATACATACATGCTCCAAATGCCATGTACACATATTGAGAAGACGAAAAAAATGTCACAGGAAGAAGATGTTAGGTAATTGGGTAAACATGTTACAAAACTATATGTGGGGTCAAACATGGGTTCAGGGGGGTCGGGTTTTTGGGGGTTTTTGGACGTTCGGATAAATGGAAATATGAGAAAAAATTATTGGTGTGAAATATGCGACTGACGACCAGAAAAAGTCGAGACTTTTGAACTTGGCAAAGTCTTGATTTTGGGATTTCGAATCCCTTGGACTTAATTTCTGTGATCGATTCCGAGATTCTGAAAGCCCGAGAGACTCAGATTCTTAGATTCGGAATTTTAGGGATTCTGAGATTCTGAAGATTCTATGACCCTTCAATTTTCCACCAACATTCACAATCTTCTAATCCTCTCCCTTCTTTCAGAAAAGTCTTCGGTGAAATCCAGAATCTACAGTAACCACATTCAACGTCTTCAATCTTCATCTCGCATTTTCCAAAAAACTCCACTTTCTCTCTCAACTTCTCCTAGTCTCCACTTCCTTCTCTAAATCTCTTCCTCTCCCTTATCATTTTTTCTCGGTTGCTTTCGATCCCTAAGTTTTATAATGCCTCATAACTATAATCATTTTCCGCACAGAATAAGTTGTAGATTTCCATGATTTCCTCCCCCCAAAAAACACTTTCACCTCCAGCATCATTCACAAAATGCACTACCCAATCGTCCGTTTTCTTTCATCCACTTTTTCTTTTGGTATCTCGATTCTCTTTTTCTTCTATCGCTCCATTTCCTTCTTGATTTACGTGTCTGTGTTTTCTCCTGAAATTTCACTTTCTTTTTCCCGCTCTTTTATTACTTGTACCATGAACTTGTCGTCGCACCTCTAGTATTTATGATTACACATAGATGAGAAATGAATCATTTGTAAAAACCTGAAGACTGTTTTGTTTTTTTTAAGGTTTCTGGGAATCTAATAGATTATGAGAATCGGAAATTTCGAGGTTCTATTCTTGATTTGAGATGTCTCAAGTGGCGGAATCTGGAAGTCTAAAAAACATGGATTCTGAGTGGAAGTAGGATTCCAAAACTCAGAAATACTATTTACTCCTTGAATCCCGAGTTTTCCAAATATCAACTCAAATATCATGATCTGAAACCCGAAAACAACATTTCCAGAATTGCAAAACTTTTAGAGTTGAAAACAATATTTTGCTTCAAGTTAAGGTCGAGTTCCAAAAACATTTATGATGTTAGCTCAAATTTCAATCTGTATCATTTCTAGCTCCACGCTGCTCTCATTCTCTGATGATGTGCTTCCAGTCCAGGCTTTTCACTTGTCAAGGAGAGTATTCCAATGGATCTCTGATTTCTGATGTACTCCACCACCTTCATCATACATATCGGAAGAAGTAGGCAAGAGTATGGGGAGGTCTGGAAATTACAGATTTTCGAATTAAGCGAGGAAGAAAATGCGCTCTGCGGCAAACTGAACAACTAAACTTACATAGAAAAGCGAGAGGAATGAGCTATAAGTGACAGCAGTCATGTATCGACCAACAACCATCAGAAGCTTCATCAGTCCAGAATAGCCAATTGTAGAAATACTATGACATACAGAAATAACGAAAACCGCCTGCGTACAGTTCAAAGAAATTCTCGACTCGTAGCGGTTTTGAAATTGGTAGGAGCGGCTGGAAAATTTCAAGTTTTTGAATCGGTTCCGATTAAAATGAAATCATTAGAACTTTCTCCAACTCAACCACCCCATTATTAACTTTCACATTTTCCATCTTTTCGAACTTTCAAACCCCAAAGTTCTGTTTCAAACTAACACATAGAGGATTTGTTGTCTCGCATAGTGCATGAGTCCAATGTCCACAATAATATTGAAAATTGCCAAGTATAAAATGAAATCAAGCAACAGACTGAAGTTGGCAACAGAGTACGACGGATAGAAGCCACAATGGTTCAAGTATCCAGTCAACGGGTCGTTGAGAGTTAGAATAAACCAAATGGAGAAGCTCAGAATGAACTGAAACTTTTTGGTTATTAACAAGGGATGCTGACAACCCACTCACAGTAATCGCTGCTAGAACAAAACCAGGAAGAGATTCTAGTCGGTAGTAGGAAGATGATAATGTAAGGACTAAGGCTCTGTCAATGGACATGGCCAATTGAGTTAGTGCCATTCCCGTGTTTCCAGCGGTTTGGAAAATGGAGATGAAGCGGCAGTCATAGGAGGATCGTTGAAGGAAGCATGGTTGATCGAGTTTGAACCACATTGTGTGGAGGAGATCTGCCTGGAATTGAAAATGGGTTGCGGAAAGTCCAGATAAGTGTACGAGAGAGGACATTGCAGGCTTCTGACCGGCACCCCCATTGCTTTCTCCAAATTTATCTCGATTCCTGTTACAGATATCGTACTAACAATACTAACAAAATGTTCCTCTTGCTGTCATGAACATTTCGTGACAACTTTCTGTTATCTGCTACACGAACCGAGATCAATTCAGTTGAAGTTAAAGTAAGGTTTGCTCTTCTATTACAAGATTTTACGTCGTCTGAATATTCTGCAGTTTTCAGCTCTACAGTCTAAACGTTTGGAGTCTGAGATTCTAGGATAGCTAAGATGTTGCTAGGAAACATTTGGACACCACCGTACCCGTTCGATTCTGATCTGATCTTTCTGTGTATCGTGCCGTCTAACCGCAGCTCAAACGTTCACTGGAACCAGTCACATGGTCTCAATTTATTTGAACCACCCCCACGAAAGAGCAATTATAAATCATCTGATAAAAGTTATCTTCTACTGACTAGTAGCAACTGGAAGTATAATGTCAAAACGGATCTAGTTGAAACTGGGATCATGATATATGGACTGTCTCTCAAACTCTGACTCTTTGATGTTCGACATTACAGTTTGACACACACATGTACCCATAACTTACCTTGAATGCAAAATACGAAACCTGATGAAAAAAAGCGAACAAAATAGTTGCGATCAACAACACTCTCGTTGAATACTGTATGGTTGCCTGAGTGCACAATCTGTATGCTGCTCTTCCCAAAAAGTACATGGAAACCAGAGCAACCAAGCAGTTGAAGATGATATTCGCATTGTAGCCCCACGATTGATACAACGCCAAGAGACTCGCCTCCGCACATGTTCTGTTTTGAGTACTGACGATAGCCATGGCTAGACTGGAATTGTGAGTTGTAGAGTTGGAAATGTCGAAGAGGACAGAAGAGTTGCTGCTAGGATCCGGAAGATCCAGGTCTGAGTAGTCGGAGGAATTGAGAGAAGACTTTGTCATATTTTGTTTGGGGGGAGTGATAAGAAGGAGAAGATGGAGGATTTCGAAGGTGATAATTATGTTCTGGAAAGGCTCCACTGGAAGGAGAGATTGCTAGACGGAGAGAAAAGAGAAGAAGGAGTAGGGAAAACAGAAAGAAATCAGTTGGAACTTGTAATTTTGATCATTGGGAACTCAACTACCTATCGAGATTGATTGACCTTTGAGGGCGTTTGAACACACAGATTGACTTTCGAATGTGAACGAATTCGAAAAAGTATAGTGATAGAAATTCAGATTCCACAGGTTCTGAGGGTTCGGAGAGATGTTTCAACAAACTTCAAAAAGTCAAACGCAGAAAAAGAATCGTGATCAATTTCATGTTTCGAAAACTTTCGAAAATGCTAGTGTTCAGAGATTAGGAGCAACTTCCCTTTGGGGATTCTTGAGATTGACTCATTATTCGAAAAGAAGGGCAAAGAGATTAGGAGTACAAATTTATGATACTCAAGAGTTCCAGAATGTTTCGAAAAGTTGGAGTGAACTTTTTCAAAATTATATGTTTTTCAGGTACAAATCATGGATGGAAAATGTTAAACAATTTAAGTTTTGGTTGAAATGGAGAGGATGGGAAACAAAACTAGCAGTTTGTTTTTTGATGGAATCTGAAATTTTAGGAAAAACTGTGCATCGCATTGTGGGCGGGGCTTATTTTGAGAGCAGAGAGCAAGCACGAAGAAAGATGATCTCATTACTCATCACAAACATCTTCTCATCAAAAAAAGTAAATGAGAAGAAATGAGATCAAAATCAGAAGACGTCCTTTTTGCTGCTGTCAAAACAAAACCAGCATCGAGTCAAAATACAACGTTTGGGATTCAATTTTCCAAGGAAAAATGGAACGATCAGAAAGTGGAGACACACAAGGATTGTTTATTTTTGGAAGTTGGATTCCTTGAAAATCTTTAACAAAAATTTCCAATCTTCTGACTGTTGACGACGTCAAGGGGAACTCAGAGTTATGAAGCAGAAGGCTTGAATGAAAAAAAGAAAAAAAAAGAGGATAGGAAAGCTGATGATTATGTGCAGGTAACGTTGACGTGTGTGTGTGTGTATCATGCCACCTGATGGGATATTGGTAGAAGAAAAGGAAACACGAGACGATAATAGGCAGTTTCAGAAGTCTGGCTCATTTTGAGAATTGAGACTCGACGCGATGTTTGTTGCTGAAATTTGATTGGTAGTTGAAAGCTGCAGTTTGGAATCGAAGAAAGAAAGAACGAATTGATTTTCTTAAGAATAAGGATTAAAAGGATACGATGAAAATTATAATGGCCTCCAGAATTCTCTTCTTCGCGTTGACCAACTAGGAAAACTTCAGACTCTCATCTGAAAAAGTGTTTGAATTCATTTGAAAACGCGGACGACAATTGAGCTCGGTCCTTGATTTCACGATCAATTCATCCAATGATTCCGGAAGGAGACCGAGAGCCATCATGAAAAACTAGCAGAGACTCTTTGAAAGAATCTCGAACGGCTAGTCGCTGGAGTTTAGGGACAGAATATGCAGCTAAAGAAAACGTCCACGATGTCGAAACGCGGGACTGAATCTGATCCTCGAGTCAAGAAAATGTCACTAGTTGTTCTTTTCTTAACAAAATTCACGATGGCCTAGTTATCCCCTCTCTTCCATCTGACCCAATCCACGCCCTACTTCTCTGATTTTTTTTCCCAATTTTCACGAAAATTTTCCACACATTTCCAGTCATTGCCACGTTGAAGCGAAAAACCTCAGGAGTCCCACAACTTGCCAATTGTCCTTATTACCGAACTTTCGATCTTTTTCCATCTCCGGAAATGTTACATTATCTGTTGTCAATTGCATTTTTCATACTTGAAAACGTTCGTTTTATGTCAAAAACTACGATCCGAAATGATGTGTTTTTCAGAAGTTGGAACTATTTGTAACCGGAATAGTACTAGTCGTCTGCTACTTGTTATGGCCAACTCCCGAGGAGAAAGATGATGTGATGGATTGGAAGTGTGGGTTACGGTAGGTACAGAAGTTCATCGTGAATCAAAAATTTTCAGCAGTTCCATGCGCCTCGACTCAAAACAGCCCAGACAATTTCACAGATCCGCCGCTTGGAAAGAGTCCGTCGATGTTCTCGAGTCCGATGAGAAAGGGGTCGTGGTAGGTTTGATTTGCTAGACATCGAGATTCGGAGATTCTTCAGGTGCCTCTCCAAAGAAGATACCACCCCAGAAAAACGACCTGGATCCTGGGAGAAACTCACCAAACAACCACCCCGAGAACTCTACGAGCCTACCGATCGAGAACAAGTACCGTCGAACATCAAGCCCGAAATTTTCTTCGTTTTGAAAGCCCTCGAAGGTCTAGAACTTCCAAGGACCTGGCAGCTGGATCCTCGAGACGTCGACACCTTGTCCATCGACTCTGGAAGTGTTCTTCTGACTCCAGGAGATCCGAATGACGTCATAATTGTCGTGATCTCCGGGGAGTTGGGCATTATTACCACTGTCAACTCGGCCGACAAGCACTACGACTGTAACATGAAGACTTTGAAGAGTGGAGAGTCCTATTTCTCGCAGACTTCTATCATTGAGATTCTCATGGTAGGCATCCGATCTTCTACTCTTTTCTACATAGGTCACCGTTTCAGAACGAGAAACCCAAGAACAAGTACATCCACCTGAAAGCTCTCACCAATTGTCGAGTGGCCAAGTACAAGTTAACCTCGTTCTACACGTCGTTTCTCTCGTGTCCGCAACAGTGGATTCGGACGATTCAGGTGGTGATGACGAGACTGCAACAGTGTACACTGATCACGTGTAACATGTACTTGGGGATTGGAGGCAAGTGTATTGATGCGGTGAGTTCTGAAAGAATCTTTCTCAAAGCTTGAAAAAAACAAAGTCCGAAAAGCTGGTTAAAACTAAATATTGACTTATAAAAGAGCAGTATGCAAACCCTGAGAAATCCCCCTTTTCAGAAACGAGTCATCCCGGATCCCGGAAAATTTCTCGATTTCGACAAGCTCCCGGAAGCCGAGCAACTGAACAAGGGCGTCGAGTGGATGGCCCAGGCGATGGGAATCCCCGAACATTCTCATCTGTTGAGGGAGAAAGTGACGAAGTATGTATGTCAAACGGGAACGGTGGTCACCGAGGAGAACTCTTTCGAGATTGACATGATTTTCGTGGTCTTCGGAAAGTTGAGACTGAAGAGGGTGAGCAGTGAAGGGCCGCTGACCCCTCTATTTGATTTCCAGGGATCTCTCGAGCTCGACGACACTGGGACCTCTCTCGCCTTCGATGTCCATCCCGGGGATATCCTTCCATCCATGCAAATTTTGACCAATGAGCCTGCGATGTGTACAGCTAAAGCTGTTGAGAAGACGATCTATTTCAAGATTAGCAGAGATGAATACATACAGTAATCCCGACCAACCAGAACTTCGAACATCCATCATTGCAGATTCCTGTTCGCCTACCCTGTCATTTATCTTCGTCTCGCTTCCCATGCTCTACACTTTGTCTCTCCGTTCGCTAGGGTTTTCGATTTGGCTGTCAGTTGGCATCGGATCGAGACTGGGCAGGCGTTGTTCAGGTAAGAATGCATACTCGACTCTATGGTGAATCTGGAAGTGTGCTCTCTGATTCAGACACGGCGACAAATCCGACTCGATGTACATCGTGATGGGAGGGCGTCTTCGAGCCGTCGACTACTCGAAAATCATCGAAGAGTACGGTAGACTGGATCTGGTGGGAATCACGGATATGGCTGAGAAGAGAGCCCGGAGGAATACGGTGATGGCTGTGAGATTCTCGCACATTGTGTGTGTACCTGAGAATCTGCTGAGCTTTGTGAAGATTCGATATCCGCAGGTGAGGGATTCTCGATTTTAGAAGCTCAAGTTCTGAAGGGTTTGAGACGATGCTGATGAATTCTGAAAGCTTCTCACCGCTTCTAAAAGTTTCGCTCATTCCAGGTCGGCAACAAACTACTCCAACTGATCAGCAAGGGCTGGAGAACACCGGCTCCCGAATCCTTCGGCCACATTGAATCCACGAAAATCCAAAACCTTCGTACCATCGCAATCGTTCCCACTTCCAAGCGAGTTCCACTGACAGCATTCACTTGTGAGCTCTACAATCATCTATCGAAACATGTGAAAACCCTCCGCCTGAGTAGCACGGTCATCGGAAACTATTTCGAGCCGGAAGTGATCACGAAGAAGGCTGACTTTGGATTGATGCACTGGTTGAATGTCCAGGAAATCGCGTATTCGCTGGTGCTATATCAGTGTGATTTCAATCGAACCAGTTGGACGAGGAGATGTTTGAGAATGGCAGATGCCATTCTGGTCGTGGCTATTGGAAATGAGCCGAGGGAGCAGCAAACTCTGTCCGACTCTTTACTATCCTGCAACGAGAAGGGCGTCCGACAGTCGAAGGAGCTGGTGCTCTTGTGGCCAGAGAATACACCGACGCCACGTGGCACTGCGACATGGCTCCATGAGTGCTACTACTCTGGATATCATCATTTGCGAGCTCCAAATCGAGTTTTCAGTTTTCCAGTGAAGACCAAGGAGAGAAAGGTTTGAACCGTGGCCTCTCTCCTCGACAAGAGCCAACTTTCAGATCGTGGACTACTACGAATCCAAGGTGTTCTGCGAGGTCAACTATCAGTCGGACTTCTCGAGATTGGCCAGAATTCTGACTGGAAACGCTATCGGAGTGGTGTTTGGTGGCGGTGGTGCTCGCGGAGCTGCGCATGCTGGGGCACTCAAGGCGCTCATTGAGAAGAAGATTCCGATTGATATGGTGGGCGGGACCTCGATAGGAGCGTTGTTTGGATCGTTGTATGCGACGACGCCGGATATTCGGGCGGTTGGGAGGATGAAGAACTTTTTCACGGTGAGTTTCTTTATGGATTCTGGAGTCCTTAAGAATCTAATGTTTGAAGGACCGCCTCCGCAACAACATCCTCGATGTGCTCCGTGATCTGACTTGGGCGTATTGTGCAATTCTCACCGGGCATCGATTCAATTTGTAAGCTTACTTTGATCAAATCTGCCTTGGTTTTTGTTATAGCTATCAAAAAGTGATCAACTAACAAAGTGCTCCAGACAAAACAAGACACATTTTGTTAGTTGATGACTTTGTGATTCAGGTGCGTCCAACGAATGCTCGACGAGGTCAAAATCGAGGACTGCTGGATTTCCTTCTTTTGCATTTCTACAGATCTGACGTAAGCATTATGAATGGAGCAATCTTTTGATGTACCACATTCTAGAACCTCTTCCATGAGAATTCATCGAAGTGGTCTCATGTGGCCAGTGGTTCGTAGTTCCATGTCGATCGCCGGGTATGTCCCGCCGATTTGTGATCCTCAAGATGGACATTTGCTGTTGGATGGAGCATATGTGAACAATCTACCAGCGGATATCATGAAGTCACTTGGAGCGAGTGTGGTGATAGCGATCGACGTGGGAATGTCGGATGAAAATGAGAACTTGAGGAATTACGGATACTCGATTAGTGGTGAGTTGGAGCGCATTTGGGAATTTGAATTCCCGCCAAACCACCAAAACTTTCTTCAGGCACCTGGTGTCTGTTCAAACGATGGTGGCCGTTTGGAGAAGAGCTACGTGTTCTGAACATGTCCGAAATCCAAAATCGGCTTGCCTATGTGTGCAGTGCGAATCAGATGGAGACTGTCAAAAACGCACAGTATTGTTATTATGTGAAACTTCCGATTGAGAGTTTTGGCATTTTCGATTTCTCAAAATTCGATCAGGCGGCGGTGAGTTGATCTTATAGACTGAGGATTCTCTTGATTTTCAGCAAATCGGCTATGAAGTGACGGCTCAAAAGATGGAGGAGTACTTCGAGGACTCGATGATCACTCGACGCAAACTTCTTGGCTGTGCCAGAAACGTCGGTCTCACTCCACAAAAGTCCCGGAACGATAATCTGCTGTCGTTTGTGAACATGCCAGCACTGCCGAGAGTTTCGAGCAATGATGTGAAAACGGATTGATTGAACTTGTTTTACTTGAAATCTGGTTAAATGAAGGATACTGAAAGTGTTGAAGGGTTCTGGGAAGGTCTGAGAAACCGGAGGATTCCGAACAATTCTGGAAAAATTTCAGAGGAGGTTCCTGAAAAGTTCTGGAGAATTCTGAATGTTTCCAGAAAGTCCTCGGAGGATGGATTTTGTCAAAGTCTGAAAGATTCTATATTATTCCCAGAGATTCTGAAAGATTCTTTAGGATTTCGGAAATTCCTGAAAATTTCTGAAGCCCTGAATGATTAATTCTGAGGCGTTCTGAAAGATGTTGGAAGCTTCCGGGCGATTCTGAAGGATTCAGAGGGTTCCGATGGAGTTTGAGAATTCAGAGACATTCTTAAAAATGTTTAATGATTATGAAAAGTTATGGAGAATCCTGAAAAATTGAGGAGAATTCTGAAGAGGTTAAGAAAGTCTAAAAGATGTTGGAGGTTTCGGAAGCTTCTGGATGGCTTAGACGGTTCTGAAAGGTTCTGATAGTGAGTGCGATGTTTGTGTTTCACAGGAACATTGAAGAAATTCATGCTCAGAATTTCTCCCCAACAACCTTCTCCAAAAGAAAACCATCTCCCAACCAGGAAAAAAAAGAGAGTTGTCGGTTTTTGTAACAACGGATAACAACATGATGTTGTTTGCTTGCCGGTCCTCCTCGCCGCGTCGTCGCCCGCCGCCACAGACACTTTTCACACATATCTGTCCATTCTCATTCTTCTTGTTTTCTATTGTTTCTGGTCACTTGTTTGCTCAGCTCCCACCATCTCTCGACTCCGCCCCACTCTCTAGCTGTCTTTCTCTGTTTTGTGATGCCCATCTGTGGAGGGACAATTAGTCTTCCTGTCTCCTCACACCTGTCATTTGTTGTTCCGTTTGTGCTCGACCGACCAGGCATCATCCCTAATCATGATCCGGAATATTGCCATCGCTGGTATAGTAGTGCTGTGTGCTTTTGTGAACACTCAGAGGACACCGTCCACAGAAGTCATTGACGTGAGTTTGATCTGAGATTCTGATGGATTCTGAGACTCTTTGTTACTCAGATTTTGACGAATGCTTAGTTTTCTAGAACTCGATAATTGTCAAAAGTTTGGATTCGGTGAAACTTAAAATATTTCTATCTTGAAGTTTCCGAATTATCTGATTCCATGTCATCGTTTTGAAATTCTGAAAAGCTCCAAGTTTTGTCACTGAAAATTATATTATCAATGTTCAGAAAATCCTTGGAAGCGCTGAAACGAAAACCATCGAGCAGATCAACAAGGAGATTGATAGGGTAGGTCTTCCTCTTTTCAGTGAGATTCAATATTCCTAATAGTTTCAGCTAGTAGAAAAACTGGACGACAAAACTAGAGCAGAGCATAAGGCATGGAAGCTGAAGGTGGAGAAGGACGAGAGGGAGAGGAAGTCCAGGATTTTTGTGAGTTTTTCTTTGTCTTCGCAATGCTCCCGAAGTTGCGAAATGTCCCAGTTTCGAAACGTCTCATAGTCAGTTTTTAACTTCCAGAAAGTGCTTCCCAAACTCTCCACTCGAACCCAACAAAAACTCATCCGAATCGTGATGACCCAACAGAATCAGACGCTGTCCGTGGGGGAGAAGGAACGAATTCTGAAGCACATTTCGACGTCGATGGATAACAATACGAAAAACGAGTTGGCCAGATTTTTGACGGACAAAGATTTGTTTTCGCTTATCTATTGAGTGCTGGTTTATTTTCGTGAATTTTTATTATTTATTGTTATGTATATTAAAAAACTTTGAATATTTGCAGTAAACTATTGTGCATGCTGTAAGGTGGGCAAAAAAACAGAACTATCAAAAGCTGTTTGGGGAAAATCCCATTCGAATGAGCTTTGCAATCGATAAAGACTCTTAAAAAACAAGAAAGAGGATAACAAGATGCAATAAATACAGAATTAAAACTACAGTTCCAGATCAATCGATGTCGACGAATCCCAATCGAACGATGTTCTGTTGAATGGCTTCCAACTCCTTGTCAATGTCTTCTTTTCGAGTTCTCATCTTTTTGATCACTCGGTCGAAGTCACCTACAGTAAACTGTGTCCAGTTCTTGGCAAAGGCCGACTCGTCTCTCTCAACTTCAATCTTCTCCTTCTTCAGACTATCCTTCTTCTCGAGACATTCCAAACATGAAATTGTATTTGGAGAGATCTCGGATGGTTCGTATGCTGTCAGTTGCATCATTCCACCTTTAAGCTCGATTTCTCCAATTGTAAACTTCTTCTCTCGGTGTCTTCTTGACAGTCTGAAATAGAAGGAGGATTACTGAAATCTCCCTCACAGACACTTACATGTAATGTAGATGGTCTTCTGATTGATCTCCTATCACCACTTTGGCAATACCTTCGAGAACAGTATCCTTATTAATAGTAGTTTCACTAAGCAGTTTTACTGAAAGACACCTCATCATATCGTATTCACAATTAATCCAGAAATGAAGAAAGTTCTTGAAGTCTTCAGTGGTCAAGTTGGTGTCTTCCAAAGTGACCGAATCTTGATTTCTGAACGATTTCAAGTCGTCCAGAGTCACCCATTCAGCTCTGGAGTATTTAATTGACTTGAACTTCAGTTTCTGGAAATGATTCAAAAATTCAAAAAAAAAAGTATATGAATAAGAAAAACTCACATTCTCATGTTGAAAGTGTGCAGGAATGATGCAAGTCATTTCGAGTGATGCATTTAAGTTTACAGTCTTCATGAGATAATTGAAAAGTCTAGGAGCAATACTCTCTCGGCCAAAGATGGAAAGACAGTCGTACTTCTTGGCGAGAACGATACGGAGGAACTTTGCCATCTCCTTTCCTTGATCTTCCGAATAAACAGTAATTTCAAAGTATCGAATATTGAAAATTGACTGAACATGATCAGAAAATCGAATCAAGTCTTCAAATCTATTAATCGACGAGTACTCCAATGATCCATACATGCCGTGACTGAAAATCAACTTTTACTATTAGTATATCAGCTTGAATCTTACCGAAATCTTGATTTGGAGGACTTGATATATTTAACTCTCGCTATATTCACGCAGCATATTTCAGGATCTGTCCTTCTTATCTGAAGGCCCATATGGTTCCCATAATAGATGTAGACGGTTTCCACGTCCATTCTTATGTCTCTCACGACTTGAGTCACTTTTTCAGAGCAACAAGAGAGGCAGAATCTGAAAAAAAGATAGATTTGTATCGCACAACTTCTACTCCAAATCAATAATGATCTTATAACTCGTAATGTTGACTCACATATCCTCCATGACCATCAACCTGATGATGTGTTCGTAAGCCAAGCGAGGAAGATGGAATAGTTTGAAACTACTCATGATAGTTGTGGAATCGTCGGAAGGGCGATTTTTAGGGAGTAAGAATTGTACAGGTATTTGAAAGGATTGGAGAGGCCCACTCGATAATTCAGAAGACGAAATGAGGAGAGGCGATGTGTCACTCTGGGAAACCACCAGATGGTCATTCTCTCTTTGTTGACGCCTTTTTTGCGTCCCGATGGTTGGGAGATTACAGAAACTCTGTGAGAGAATGATGGAACTGGAAGGGATCGAGAAAGGAGGATCTGTAGAATCAGATGAGATTTTAAAGTTCTTCTTTCAGTGTAAAACATAAAAACGTCAAAAATGAAGATGCTGGAAAGGGTCATTGAGAACCCAATGGAAACAGACGGTAGTATGAAGTCAGGAGGTTTTGCGAGATTGTGCAATCCTCGAAAGTTCAAGTTTCATTGTTAAAGAACACTAATGAAGAAACCGAAAAGCGACGGAAAGAAATCCTTCAGGAAGTCAGAAAATTCAAACGTTTTCTGTTCAACTTCTCAACTTAAAGTCGGAAATTATTTGCTAGATCTTTGTTTGTTCCCATAACCAACACAAACAATTTATTACAATCAATAGACTCTTAAAAAAAGATAATAATAAAAACAACTTTCAACAAAAAGTTATGTATATTAATAAACTTTGAATATGTGCAGTAAACTATTGTGCATGCTGTAAGGTGGGCGAAAAACAGAAATTAAAAGAAAACAGAACTATCCAAAGCTGTTGAAAAATCCCAATCGAACGAGCTTCGCAATCGATAAAGACTCTTAAAAAACAAGAAAGAGGATAACAAGATGCAATAAATACAGAATTAAAACTACAGTTCCAGATCAATCGATGTCGACGAACCCCAATCGAACGATGTTCTGTTGAATGGCTTCCAACTCCTTGTCAATGTCTTCTTTTCGAGTTCTCATCTTTTTGATCACTCGGTCGAAGTCACCTACAGAATACTGTGTCCAGTTCTTGGCAAAGGCCGTCTCGTCTCTCTCAACTTCAATCTTCTCCTTCTTCAGACTATCCTTCTTCTCGAGACATTCCAAACATGAAATCGTATTTGGAGAGATCTCGGATGGTTCGTATGCTGTCAGTACCATCATTCTGTCATCAAGTTTGATCTTTCCAATTGTAAACTTCTTCTCTGGATGTCTTCTCGACAGTCTGAAATAGGAAGGGAAGTAGAAAAAGTTCATCGCGGAGACTTACAAGTAATGTCGATCGTCTTCTGTTTTCTCTCCTATCGCCACTTTGGCAATACCTTCGAGAATAGTATCTTTATTAATAGTAGTTCCTCTACGTTGTCTTACTGAAAGACACCTCATCATATCGTATTCACAATTAATCCAGAAATGAAGAAAGTTCTTGAAGTCTTCACTGGTCAAGATGGTGTCTTCTAAAGTGACCGAGTCCTGATTTCTGAACGATTTCAAGTCGTCCAGAGTCACCCATTCAGCTCTGGAGTATTTAATTGATTTGAACTTCAGTTTCTGGAAATGATTCAAAAATTCAAAAAAAAAGTCTATGAATAAGAAAAACTCACATTCTCATGTTGAAAGTGTGCAGGAATGATGCAAGTCATTTCGAGTGATGCATTCAAGTTTACAGTCCTCATGAGATAGTTGAAAAATTTGGGAGCAATACTCTCCATTCCAGATATGTAAAGACAGTCGTACTTCTTGGCGAGAGCGATACGGAGGAAATGTCTCATCTTCTTTAGATCTTCCGAACAAACAGCAATCTCAAAATATCGAATATTGAAAATCGACTGAACATGATCACAAAATCGAATCAAGTCTTTAAATCTATTCCTCGACAAGAAGTCCAATGATACATACATGTCGTGGCTGAAAATAAACTTTTACTTCTAGTATATCAGCTTGAATCTTACCGAAGTCTTGATTTGGAGGACTTGATGTATTTTTTATAGGATACTCTCGTTATATTCACGTAGCATATTTCATGATTTGTCCTCCATATCTGAAGGCCCATATGGTTGCCATAAATGATGTAAATTGTTTTTACTTCCATTTTCATGTCTTTCAAGATTTGGATCACTTTTTTAGAACAAAAAGAGAGGCAGAATCTGAAAAAAGATCGATTTGTATCACACAACTTCTAGTCAAAATCAATAGTGATCTTGTAATGTTGACTCACATATCCTCCATGACCATCAACCTGATGATGTGTTCGAAAGCCAAACGAGGAAGATGGAACAGTTTGAAACCACTCATAATAGTTATCGTCGAAAGGGCAATTTTTAGTGAGCAAGAATTGTACAGGTATTTGAATGCATTAGAGGGGTCCACTCGATAATCTAGAAGACAAAACAGGGAGGCGATGTGTCACCCTGGGAAACCCCCAGATGGTCTCTCTTTGTTGACGCTTTTTTTGCGTCCCCATGGTTGGGAGAATACAGAAACTCTGTGAGAGAATGATGGAACTGGAGGGGGTCAAGAAAGGAGATTCTGTAGAATCAAATGAGATTTTAAAGTTCTTCTTTCAGTGTAAAACTTAAAAACGTAAAAACTGGAGATGCTGGAAAGGGTAATTGAGAACCGAATGGAAACAGACGGTAGTATGAAGGGTATGAAATTGGAAAATTTGGAAAATCCGTTAAGAGTTTAAATTCTGTTTCCAGTTCAACATCAAAAAATTTGATGAAACGGAGATACTGGGGAGGATTTCTAATTGTAATGGGGTTATTCACATCGCCTGGAAAAAGGTTAAATAGGAAAAAACTCCGCCGAAACTCAGAGATTGAACGAATTCGGTTGAAACTTTGGCGAAAACGGTAGAAAACAATAGAGAGATAGTTATCAACTTTGAAGATTTGGCTGGAATTTCTTTTTTTCATTAATGATGATAAAGTGAAAGATTGGAACAATGAGAAAGGATACCGCTACATCAAAAATCTCCCAGGAAAATATAAATTATATATCCTAAATACCGATCAGAAGAGCCCGGTGAGGATGATGCTCTTCACCGGAATAACCTATGTCGATAACTCATTTCCTCGTGTGGTCTTCCAAGGGAGCAAAAATGGTAAGGGTTGACTCTTTGGCTAGAACTTGGCTGAGAATTGTTTGAAGGGGTTGATGTTATTGCAGAAAGTGTGTCTCAAAATTTGTCTTCAATATTGTGTAAAAATTTCTAGTTTTGAAGAAATTATTTTTTCAACTATCACTCCAATTTTTTTCAAAATTCAATAAACTGCCCGAAAAAATCTTTCAAAGCTAGAAGCTGCTTGAACAATGTTGAAGAACAACTTATATGTGTTTCTCTAGATATGAATTCGTCAAGTTCAGAATAGTTAAGACTTTGAATGAACCCGAACTGTGTACGTCTTTTCAAGATAAAAAACTATAACTTCTTATTAGGGCACTTAGAAACATTTCTCAAAAATGCAAAACGAGGAAAAAAATACAAGAAAAATCGGCAGTGGACCGAACTCAGACCTCCCCTCATGCCAACCGAACCTCTTACCCACTGGACCACCGTAACACACACCAAGCAGAGAGGAATGGCTACCATGAATTCCGGAAGTGAGCGACCTGACAGAAGAGAAAACACAGCGAACGGTGACAGTTGAATAGAATATGTGTAGACGTAATGGAGAAACATGATAGAGCAGAGCATTCGAAAAAGTCGGTCAAGTAAAACCGATACTTTCAGATCATAGAAAATCTTCATGGAAATTTGACCGAAAAAGTGGAGAAATCGCAACAAAGAAGAGGCGGGAAATCGCTGAAACAGTGCGGAATTATTGGCGCTCCGTCTTATTTTATCCACCTGAGCTCTGCATCTGAAATCTGGAAACAGATTCTTCTGGTTTTTGAACAAATTATATATAATTGCAGTACTCAACTTACCAAAAACAACTAGCTATGATTTCAATTCAAAGCGAGCAAGGAGGAAGTGACAAGTATTCGAGAATTCAGTACGAGGAAACCGAAAAAATCGGAAGCTCCAGTCAACATGGGCTCTTCATCGGATCTTTTGGATTGACGAAAGTGGCTGTTAGGAGACGAACGGGACCATCAGCTGCCCAGAAGGAGATCGAAGCATTATCTACCGTCCGCAGCTTCCGGGTCGTCCGCTACATCACTTCGGAGGTAGTCGGACAATACACACTGATCGCAACGGAGTGGCATGACACTTCGTTGTATGAGTTGGTGATGGTCAAAGAAGTGAAGGATCGGATGGGCGTGAAGATACTGGACGTGTTGAAGGAGGCCGCTAGAGGACTTGCGGCCTTTCACAGTTATCAGTACGCTCACCAGAACCTGAAAGCGTCCAACGTCCTCATATCAAAAAGGATGGAGCAGCTGGTTGTGGTGATTTCGGACTTGGGGAGAAGTAAAATGCAGCAGGGAGGACTTCGGACTAAACCCATTTTCCGGGATCTTCAATTTTTCGGTACACTGCTCCACTTCTCGCTATCTGATGCTGCACGGTTGGCTCCTGATTGGACGACGTTCGTGAGAGACGAGGCATCATGGAACTTGGATGGTCTGGGGGACAAGTCAGGTTCACTGAAAACCTTCAATATCTTCAAATCTTATTTGTTGTTTTCCAGACAGGTATCTCGCTAAAAACCTGATCACCAGACTGAATAACCAGGCACAGTTCGATTTTCCTTCCGCGCTCATCGAACACCATCCTCTCTTCTGGAAGGATCACTTGAAACTGGAATACTTTTCCGCAATATCCGAGCAGTTTAGCGGCAAGAACCAGTACTTGATGGAGAAGCAACTGTTGGAGCACAACGCCAGTGGGGTCATCGCAACGAATTTCAGTGTCCGTCTGGGCGTTCAAATAAAAAAAACCGCCTACAACACGAAATCCGTCTATGACCTCATTCGGTTTATTCGGAACAAGAGGGCACACTACCAGGAGGACGTGCTCAATGGTGTGCACCCTTGTGGAACCCTTCCCACTCAGTTCCTGAAGCATTTCACAAGCTCCCCGAAGTTCGTATTTTGTTTTGATTCTGGATTCACAATCCGACTTTTACAGTTGTTGACTCACACCTTTGCTGCTACGCAGCACCTGGGCTATGAATCAGCGTTCGAAAAGTTTTATCCGGCACAAATGTCTCTGTATAGTTCGCTCTCACACCAACACCAAGAATGGATCACTAACAAATCACCGAATCGGTATTAGATACCACTTCTATGTATATATTTCTCAATCATAGTCTTTTCTGTATTTTTATCAGTCTTTCAATTTTTACTTTTACCGTCTGCTATCAAAACTAATCACTTCTTTCTGTATCATGATACAAACTGCCATGTTTTATGTTTCAATTTCATTTATAATTTCAACCAACGCTAATCTAACCTGTTCATGTATATCCACTATCTCTCTTTCTCTCAGTTCCTTCCATATCGAGCCAAACTCTCAAGCATTAACACAATTTTTGACTATCTCGTTCACAATTCCTCACACATACTACCTTCATGTAAATATATCATACCTACTCACTTCAAGTTTTATTCCTATCAGCCCTATTCCTCGTATATAATACAGTTTGGCCATCTCGTTCACGCTCTGACACACACACACTCACAACGCCATTACACTTACTGTTATCCTATCTTCCTCGCTTCTTGTTTCTGGCTTCGTCAATACGGTGGGTAGGGGAGAAAGGAGAGGAGAAAAATGAAAAAAAGATGTTCTACACAATTTTTTTTACAGAGAGAAAAATTGGGAAACAAACTAATGATGGAAGAAAAGGGTGAGCTCGTGTAGAGACTGGCATGTGTTTTGGTAAAGAACAGTTTCAAAGGGAGGGGGCCTATAGAAAAGGGGGATACATTAGGGGAGGGGAAAGGGTTAGCGTTGCTAAAGATGAAGGGAACTTTGAAAAGTTTCAAAAATTAACGCAAAGAAAACAGGAAATGTGTTTGGAAAGGAGAGAGGGGCTTGTTGTGTGAAATGAGAAAGTCACCGGTCTAGAGGGGTATGCAAAAGAGAGAAGGGAACTGAAAAAGAAAACAGGGAAGGATATGGAAGGGGGAAAGAGGCAATCATTTTTACAATTTACACACACATGGAAAACAAAACGATAAGGTGCTAAATGAAAATGGCACATGAGGTCATTTCAAACGAGAATTCGGTGGTGGTGGGAAGAGTCGAAGGGTGCCGCCTTTTCGGAAGAAGTCATCACCGAATGGGTCAGCGTGCGAGTTGGTCGGGTGTTGTTGTTGAGTTGCAGCCATCTGAGCAGCGGAGCAAGTTGTAGAAAGAGAATTCAGGGAAGCCTAGAAGATGAGATGAATGCTAATAGTGTACTCACAGGGACTTCTAAACTAACCTTTGGTGGATTCAGAATGTGCTCGAATGGGTTCTTCTTTGTCTCTTTCACTTCTTGTCCACCGACCAACGCGTCCATGTCGACGAGCTTCGTGAACGCCTCTTCCAAACTCGTCACCTTCTTCTCCGTCGTCCAGTTGTCGGCTCTGAATCTAGTCGATGCTTAGAATGAGATTCTAGCTTCTCGAAAACTCACTTGTCTCCAAAGGCGGATGGGAGTGGTGGTGGAGCCTGGGCGGCGCCTCCGAAAGCCGAAGCGAATGGATTGGTATCGGAGAATCCGTTGGAACCGAACGCAGGTGAGCGTGATGCATCGCTGGTTGCTGTCCCCAAGCGTCGAATCCAGCGTTTGGCCAGTTCTGCACTTGCGGCTGAGCCATCTGGATTTGTGGCATGTGGGGTAGCTGTTGCATTCCACCGAATTGATTGCTCGACATGTTGGACACGTTTCCAGAGATGTTCATTGTTCCATTGGAAGTAGCAGTGGTGTTGAAGCTGTCAGCGAATGGATCACCGAATGGAGAAACTCCGAAGGCATCGCAGTTGGTTGGGACTGTAGAGAGTTGTTGAACTCCTTGCTCGATTTGATGAAGCTCGGATTCCAAGTCGAGAAGATCTGCAACAGCGACTCCTCCTTCTTTCTTGGCCTGGAATTTATAAAGTGGTAATTTCAGAAGTGTTACGACTCAAAACTCACGCTTATCTCAGCACCTCCATCCTGAATCTGTTGTTGCTTGACCTGCTCAATCAGCTTCTTTTTCATCTCGAACACCACTTGGAACATGTCACGAATGGCGAGCACCGCCTGATCGACGGCCTGCGCCGTCTTGATCCCGTAGAACTTGTACTTGCCTCCTGGCTCTCCATAAACAAGTCCGAACGCGCGAGTGTCCGACGAGTCACGAGCGATGAACGAGATTCGAGAGACGGGGAAGTTGTTGAGAACCGCGCCGCTCTTCTCATCGAACACTTTGATGCCGTCAATGTTGATGTTTCATTTGAAGACTGATGAGGGTCTTGTTCGCTCTGACACTTCGCCGTTCGCATCGCTTCGACAAGCGGCTTGTCGACGTCTTGCTCTCCGATCAGCTTTCCCTGAAAATAGAGAATTTGAAGGTGAAAAAGTGAATGTTTTAATACCTTATAGGAAATTCCATTGTTCTGGAAGCGGAACGGATCAGACGATGCATTTGATGCTGAAAAAAGAGGAAAATTAGTTTGCAAAACTACGCAGGCTTTGAATTTGGATAAACGAAGCAGGAACGGCAAGCTTGGGCAAAAAGTTTCGAAAAATTCGTTACAACTTTGAAAAATGCAGACTCCCCGTCCTTTCCCTTCGAGACCCGTCGTGCGCCTTTAAACTTGGGGGCTACTGTAGGCTTAAAGGCGCATCAGCTGACGTCCGGTGCAGACGAAAAAAACGTGTTTTGCATCATTTCACTATTTTAGTGTGGAAACTTGGAGGAAAAAAGTGAAAAAAAAGTTGAAGTGGGCAAAAGTTATATCAAGATTTTAAAATGGAACATCGGAGAAAAAATAATGACAAAATTAGGTTGAACTGGGCGAAAGAAAAAATTGTCTCCAAAATTCGAAGTTTGCACATATAATTGTAAATTTAAAAAAACCAATAAAAGTTCAAACCTGTTCCGTTTTGGCTCCGAGCATCATAACTTGAGAGCCTGTGATTCAAAGCATGCCGAAGTTGTTCTGGTGTCTATGGAGACTGTTATCGAAAATCGAAAAAGAAGCTTGTGAATTGTCTGGAAAAAAGTTATTTTTCCAGATTGCGACAGACGTCTTCATCTGTAAACATTCTGAAAGTTGTGAAAATGATCGGTTCTCAAAAATTTATGGTTGTGTTACTGGAGAGTTTACCTTAATCTTCAAAAAAACATTTTAGTTTTGATCAAGTTTGAGGAAAGTGAGGAATCTGTAAACAGAGCGCCCTTACCACTGCTCGCCACTGTACATCTTCCACCATTAATCTGAAAGTACTCACTATGAAATTAACAGTCTCCAGAAACTGCCACAGCCCGCGCAAATCGTTGTTCTTCTCTGACAGTTTGAAACCAAAATAATGATGTGAAAATGAGTATGGAAAAGTGCGAGTTTGAAACTCCACTCAACATATGTTTTCAGAGTCAAACAGGTAGAACTTTTCGGGATTTCTTTTGAAATGGGGGAAGGAACGGAGGAGTAGAGAAAATATTTTTCTAAAAATCTTTCTTATATCACTGTAGATTGAGAGCCTTTTTGGAATTGGTGTATTAACTTTAGGAACCTGCATCCCTTGAAAATTCTGGTTGGAAATTCGAGTTTACAGCTGTACCTTGTCTACCTTTATCAGCGTGTTGATAATGCGTCTCATCTCAATGCCTTGCGTTTTTGTACCCCCATCGGTAGATCAAAAACTCGAGCCTTATCAATTTGATCTACTAGAACTCAAATAACCGCACTCAAAACTAGAAAAAAGAATTGCACAACGGTTGAGTTGGTGAACCTCGTCAAACAATCCCGTTTCTGGTATATTCTTCTTGAAATTTTATAGTTTATTGTTGGCGTATATTTATAAACTTTGAACATGTGCGATAAACTATTGTACAAACTGTGAGGTTCCTGATCATTCGATGTCGACGAACCCCAATCGAACGATGTTCTGTTGAATGGCTTCCAACTCCTTGTCAATGTCTTCTTTTCGAGTTCTCATCTTTTTGATCACTTGGTCGAAGTCACCTACAGTATACTGTGTCCAGTTCTTGGCAAAGGCCGACTCGTCTCTCTCAACTTCAATCTTCTCCTTCTTCAGACTATCCTTCTTCTCGAGACATTCCAAACATGAAATCGTATTTGGAGAGATCTCGGATGGTTCGTATGCTGTCAGTTGCATCATTCCACCTTTAAGCTCGATTTCTCCAATTGTAAACTTCTTCTCTGGATGTCTTCTCGACAGTCTGAAATAGGAAGGGGATTAGTGAAATCTCCCTCACAGACACTTACATGTAATGTAGATCGTCTTCTGATTGATCTCCTATCACCACTTTGGCAATACCTTCGAGAATAGTATCCTTATTAATAGTAGTTCCACTAAGCAGTTTTACTGAAATACACCTCATCATATCGTATTCACAATTAATCCAGAAATGAAGGAACTTTTTGAAGTCTTCACTAGTTAAGTTGGTGTCTTCCAAAGTGACCGAGTCCTGATTTCTGAACGATTTCAAGTCGTCCAGAGTCACCCATTCAGCTCTGGAGTATTTAATTGACTTGAACTTCAGTTTCTGAAAATGATTCCAACTTTCAAAAAAATCTATGAATACGAATAACTCACATTCTCATGTTGACAGTGTGCAGGAACAATACATTCTATTCTTAGTGATGCATTCAAGTTCACAGTCTTCATAAGATAGTTGAAAAGTCTAGGAGCAATACTCTCTCGGCCAAAGATGGAAAGACAGTCGTACTTCTTGGCGAGAACGATACGGAGGAACTCCGTCATCTCCTTTCCTTGATCTTCCGAATAAACAGTAATCTCAAAGTATCGGATATTGAAAATTGACTGGATATGATCACAAAATCGAATCAAGTCTTCAAATCTATCAATCGACGAGTACTCCAATGATCCATACATGCCGTGACTGAAAATCAACTTTTACTATTAGTATATCAGCTTGAATCTTACCGAAATCTTGATTTGGAGGACTTGATATATTTAACTCTCGCTATATTCACGCAGCATATTTCAGGATCTGTCCTTCTTATCTGAAGGCCCATATGGTTCCCATAATAGATGTAGACGGTTTCCACGTCCATTCTTATGTCTCTCACGAGTTGGATAACTTTTTTAGAGCAACAAGAGAGGCAGAATCTGAAAATATATCAAATGTCAAAAGACAAGTTCTAGTCAAAATCAATAATGATCTTATAACTCGTAATGTTGACTCACATATCCTCCATGACCATCAACCTGATGATGTGTTCGAAAGCCAAGCGAGGAAGATGGAATAGTTTGAAACTACTCATGATAGTTGTGGAATCGTCGGAAGGGCGATTTTTAGGGAGCAAGAATTGTACAAGTATTTGAATGCATTAGAGGGGTCCACTCGATAATTCAGAAGACGAAATGAGGAGAGGCGATGTGTCACCCTGGGAAACCACCAGATGGTCATTCTCTCTTTGTTGACGCCTCTTTTGCGTCCTGATGGTTGGGAGATTACAGAAACTCTGTGAGAGAATGATGGAACTGGAAGGGATCGAGAAAGGAGAATCTGTAGAATCAGATGAGATTTTAAAGTGCTTTAACCTAAAAACGTCAAAACTGGAGATGCTGGAAAGGGTCATTGAGAACCCAATGGAAACAGACGGTAGTATGAAGTCAGGAGGTTTAGCGAGATTGTGTAATCCTCGAAAAGTTCAAGTTTCAATATTAGAGAACACTAATAAAGAAACAGAAAAGAGACGGAACGATTTCCTACAGGAAGTCTGAAAATTCTGACGCTTTCTGTTCAACTTCTCAACTTACAAATGGAAATTATTTGCTAGATCTTTGTTTGTTCCCATAACCAACACAAACAATTTATTACAATCAATAGACTCTTAAAAAAAGATAATAATAAAAACAAAATTCAAAAAAAGTTATGTATATTAATAAACTTTGAACATATGCAGTAAACTATTGTGCATGCTGTAAGGTGGGCAAAAAAACAGAAATTAAAAGAAAATATAACTATCCAAAGCTGTTGAAAAATCCCATTCGGACAAGCTTCACAATCGATAAAGACTCTTAAAAAACAAGAAAGAGGATAACAAGATGCAATGAATACAGAATATAAACTACAGTTCCAAATCAATCGATGTCGACGAATCCCAATCGAACGATGTTCTGTTGAATGGCTTCCAACTCCTTGTCAATGTCTTCTTTTCGAGTTCTCATCTTTTTGATCACTCGGTCGAAGTCACCTACAGAATACTGTGTCCAGTTCTTGGCAAAGGCCGTCTCGTCTCTCTCAACTTCAATCTTCTCCTTCTTCAGACTATCCTTCTTCTCGAGACATTCCAAACATGAAATCGTATTTGGAGAGATCTCGGATGGTTCGTATCCTGTCAGTTGCATCATTCCACCTTTAAGCTTGATCTCTCCAATCGTGAACTTCTTCTCTGGGTGTCTTCTCGACAGTCTGAAATAGGAAGGGGATTAGTGAAATCTCCATTACGGAAACTTACATGTAATGTCGATCGTCTTCTGATTGCTCTTTTATCACCACTCTGGATATACCGTCCAGAACAGTATTCTTATCAATAGTAGTACCTCCAGACAGTTTCACTGATAGGCACTCCATCATATCGTATTCACAGTTGATCCAGAAACGAAGGAACTTGTGGAAGTCTTCACTAGTCAAGTTGGTATCTTCCAAAGTGACCGAGTCCTGATTTCTGAACGATTTCAAGTCGTCCAGAGTCACCCATTCAGCTCTGGAGTAGTCGATTGACTTGAACTTCAGTTTCTGGAAATGATTCGAAAACTCAAAAAAAAGTCTATGAATACGAATAACTCACATTCTCGTGTTGACAGTGTGCAGGAACAATACATTCTATTCTTAGTGATGCATTCAAGTTCACAGTCTTCATCAGATAGTTGAAAAATCTAAAAGGAATACTCTCCAGTCCAAGGATGGAAACACAGTCGTACTTTTTGGCGAGAGCGATCCAGAGGAAATGTCTCATCTGTTTTTTTCCTTGATCTCTCGAGTTAACAGTAATCTCAAAGTATCGGATATTGAAAATTGACTGGACATGATCAGAAAATCGAATCAAGTCTTCAAATCTGTTCATCGTCAAGTACTTCAATGATCCATACTTGTCGTGACTGAAAATTAACTTTTACTTCTAGTATATCAGCTTGAATCTTACCGAAGTCTTGATTTGGCGGATTCAATGTATTTAATATTGTCGACTTCTTTCATATCAACAAAGCACGTCTCATGATATGTCCTTTTTATTTGAAGGCTGATATGATAGCCATAATAGATGACAACTGCCTCCACTTCCATTTTCATGTCTTTCAAGATTTTGGCCACTGTTTTAGAGCAACAAGAAAGGCAGAATCTGCAAGAGTTGATTATTGATTTTAAATCTATTTATTTATAAATTTATATCGTAAATTTCCTCATAACTTACACATTTTGAATCACCATCAACCTGATGATGTGTTCGAAAGCCAAACGAGGAAGATGGAATAGTTTGAAACTACTCATGATAGTTGTGGAATCGTCGGAAGAGCGATTTTTAGGGAGCAAGACTTGTACAGGATTTGAAAAGATTGGAGGGGTCCACTCGATAATTCAGAAGACGAAATGAGGAGAGGCGATGTGTCACCCCGGGAAACCACCAGGTCCATTTGTCCTTCTCTCTTTGTGGACGCGTTTGTCGCGTCCCCTGGTTAAGATCATGCACGAACATGATCGAAGAATTGTGAATTCAAAAGGGGAATTGAAAATACTGTTTTCAGTAACACTCTGAAAAAACACCGGAAAAGAATTTGATCCGAAACTATGAAAAAATAACTTCGGGAGCCTGTCACTCTTAATCGAGAGACTCACTAAAGGGGGGAGTAAACTAATTTTTTAAGAGTCGAGTTTTTTATATGGTTGGATGCAGAAATCACATTCCGTTCTAAAACCCTCATGGGTCTGCAAACCTCTCGTTCTCCAGATATTTGCGAAAAACAGGTTTAAAAAATGGCCTGTGGGTGATCTGATGTGAAGAAATTTGAAGGAAGGAAATCTCAGGGTGATCAACGTAAAAATGAATAGAAAATGTCTTCAGTGCAACCCGGTCTGCTCTGAGCAGTTGAAATGTGGTTCCCTACCATCCGATTTTCTTAAAAATTGCTGGCTGTATTCAGCAACGCTAGACCTCCATTTTTATAGTTGACCACTTTTTACGAAAATCACTCTCAAGTCAGTTATGGAACGGTGATCCAAAAATATGCGGTGCCTTCAATCTGCGCATAATAACTGACTGAAAGTGATTTTCGTAAAAAGTTGTCAACTACGAAAATTAAGATCTAAAGTTGCTTGATACATTCACCAAGTTTCTTGAAAATCGAGCTATTGTAACATACTTTTTCAACTGCTCAAAGTTGAACCTTTTGAACCCCCTAAAATCACAAAAGGGGATATTTCAGTGGCCGCTACTGTAACTCCTGTAAAACTTTTGCACTCCCATGTTCTTAGTTCAGAGCAGTCTTCAGTTCTGACCTGGGTGTTTAGTTTCAAAGCTAACTAGATTAAGTTAACCAAATGTGGTCATAGAATGATATTAGGGCTATACAAGTCAGTTTTCGAAACCTGCTTACGAGACCTATGAGTAGCTGAAATTCAGAATAATTCTATGGAAATGAGACAACAATCTGAAAAAAAAACAGGAGAAAGTGAATCGACATGAAACATTGAAAAAAACAGGAACAAAACAGTATGAGGGAAATGAGCATACCACCACCAGACTACTACCCCCGCCCACAACCATTGCGCCATTCGAACACATTTTTATCATATATCCTGGACGATTACGAATTGGATTTTGATGAAGAAAACCTGTCGCGGAGAGCACATGAAGTCAGCAAAGTTCATTTCAGATCACGAAAACTTTAATGGAATTTCGACCGCGAAAATTGAAGGAACCGCGGGAAAGAAGATACGGTAGCTCGTTGAAGAACATGCAGGAAGACTGTTGCTCCGATTCGATTTATCCCTCGGAGCATTGATTTGAAAATCTGGAAACGAATTTCCCTGCTTTTGAAAGGACCATCCATAATTGCAGAACACAACTCATAACAATGTCTTCGGCTAAAAACCAGCAAAAATCTCAACAAAAGCAAGGAAACGGATACAGATATGACAGAATCGAATACGATGTAAAGAAAAGAATTGGGTCCGGAACTACGAGTGAAGTGTTTTCGGGAAACATCGGAAACCGACAAGTCGCAGTGAGAAGATCCAAGGATGATCATTCCGCCGAGAAGGAAATCAAGGCACTGTCCGAAGTAAAGTACAGCTCTGAGATCATCGCATTCTTCGCTTCGGAACGTGTCGGACCTCATATGCTCATCGCAATGGAGCACCACGAAACGTCGCTCTATGAGCTGGTGAAGAACGAAGGAGTGAAGAATGGGATGCGCGTCAAGATTCTCGATGTGCTGAGAGATGCTTCGAAGGGTCTTGGAGCCCTGCACAGCTACCAGATCGCCCATCGCAATCTGAAGCCAACCCATGTTTTGGTGTCCAAGAGGAGGGAAAAACTCGTGGTGGTCATTTCGAACTTGGGAAGCTGTGAGATGGAAACAGGCGAGGGCCTGCCGAGAGTCATCCAACAGGATCTGGATCGGTTCGCACAACTGATCATTTTTTCGCTCTCAGATTCTGGAAAGAAGGCTCTCGACTGGAACTCGTTCATCGGGAACAAAGAGACGATCGTGGAAGGGCTGGGAAATGAGTCTGGTTAGTTGAAAACGTGCAAAATTTTGGAGACTTACATGTCCTTTTTCAGACAAGCACTTGGCTGAAAACTTGATCACCAAGCTGACTCACCAGCATCCACAATATCGACTCCCGTCCGAGTTCATCCATCAGCACCCATTGTTCTGGAAGGACCACCTCAAGCTGGAGTAGCTCTGCGAGATATCGGAACGGTTCTACAACAACACGTTGTACCAGCCTGAGACCGACCTTCTCCTATTCAACCAGCAGAGTGTGATAGGCAGCGACTTCAGCGTCCGACTATGTCCTCTTCTGAAGAGTCTTGCGAAAGCTGCGTACGCCATAAACGATGTCTACGAGCTGATCAGGCTGATCAGAAATAAGAAGGCACATTACCACGATGATGTGCACAAAGGAGTCGCGACGGTCGGAGCACTTCCAACCGGATTCCTCACTTACTTCACGGAGAAGTTCCCGAAGCTTCTCACCCACACGTTTGCGGCCACGCAATACATGGCGCACAACCCATCATTCGAGAAGTTCTTCTCACCGCAGATGTCTCGCTTTGCATCTGCGACAGATCAATTAAGCAATTGGAAAGCCATAGGCAAGCAGTTTTAGAATCGAAGGTCTGACCTGTCTCATATTCCCTTTCCTCCATCCTTGACTCTAATGTAAATATATCATCAAACCTACTCACTTCACGTTTTATCCCTATTATTAGTTCTATTCCTTGTGTATAACACAGTCTTACTTCTTGTTAACTTCCATTTTTATCTGCAATTAAAACTAATCATTACCTAATGTTACATAATAATTTGTTTTCCTAACTGTTCAATTTCATGTACATTTTCAACCAAAGCTAATCAACTCTTTTCATGTTTTACCCACTCTGTCTTTCTCTCTCAATTACTTATATAACTTGCCAAGCTCTCAAGCATAATACAATATTTGGCGCTCTCGTTCTCAATTCAACTCACTCGCACAACACCATTACACTTACTGTAGACATTTTCTTCTTTGCTTCCGTCTTCTGGCTTCACCGAAACGGTAGAGGAAGGGATGAAAAGGGGGGCGGGGTCTACTCGAAAAGTTTTTACAGGAAGCGATTCATTTTGAAGGGCATGTGTGCAGCAAGGTTGGGAAACAAACGGATGATATAAAATAAGGGGAGGTGTTGTTGGGGGGAGGAAAGGGGTGAGCTCGTGTAGAGATTGGCATGTGTTTTGGTAAAGAACAGTTTCAAAGGGAGGGGGCCTATAGAAAAGGGGATACATTATCACAGAGGGGGGTGTTGGGTCCATTGAATGCAATATATAACATATATAGATAGATAATATAAAATAAAAATGATACAAGGTAAGTTTCCATATATATAAAGAACTAAAGAACTTGGTATGAGGGGAAGGGAAAGGGTTAGTGTTGCTAAAGATGAAGAGAACTTTGAAAATTTCTAAAATTAATGCAAGGAAAACAGGAAATGTGTTTGGAAAGGAGAGAGGGGCTGTTGTGTGAAATGAGAAAGTCACCGGTCTAGAGGGGTATGCAAAAGAGAGAAGGGAACTGAAAAAGAAAACAGGGAAGGATATGGAAGGGGGAAAGAGGCAATCATTTTTACAATTTACACACACATGGAAAACAAAACGATAAGGTGCTAAATGAAAATGGCACATGAGGTCATTTCAAACGAGAATTCGGTGGTGGTGGTGGGAAGAGTCGACGAATGCCTTCTTATCGGAAGAAGTCATCACCGAATGGGTCAGCGTGCGAGTTGGTCGGGTGTTGTTGTTGAGTGGCAGCCATCTGAGCAGCGGAGCAAGTTGTAGAAAGAGAATTCAGGGAAGCCTAGAAGATAAGAAGAATGCTAATAGTGTACTCACAGGGACTTCTAAACTAACCTTTGGTGGATTCAGAATGTGCTCGAATGGGTTCTTCTTCGTCTCTTTCACACCTTGTCCACCGACCAACGCGTCCATGTCGACGAGCTTCGTGAACGCCTCTTCCAAACTCGTCACCTTCTTCTCCGTCGTCCAGTTGTCGGCTCTGAATCTAGTCGATGCTCAGTATGAGATTCTAGCTTCTCAAAAACTCACTTGTCTCCAAAGTTGGCGAACGTGCTGGCGTGATGGAGTGGCTGGCTGTTCGTTGACGGCGCCATGTTCTCCTTGGTGGTTCCAGTTCCATTCCAATCGATCGTGGAGCTTGGGAGTGCCGCGCTCACGGTGAATGGATCACGGTATTGAGAGTGGGCAGGAGCGGCGGATGGAAGTGGTGGTGGAGCCTGGGCGGCGCCTCCGAAAGCCGAAGCGAAGGGGTTGGTATCGGAGAATCCGTTGGATCCGAACGCAGGTGTGCTGTGAGCGTGATGCATCGCTGGTTGCTGTCCCCAAGCGTCGAATCCAGCGTTTGGCCAGTTCTGAGCTTGCGGCTGAGCCATCTGGATTTGTGGCATGTGGGGTAGTTGCTGCATTCCACCAAATTGATTGCTCGACATGTTGGACACGTTTCCAGAGATATTCATTGTTCCATTAGAAGTGGCGGTTGTGTTGAAGCTGTCAGCGAATGGATCACCGAATGGAGAAGCTCCGAAGGCGTCGCAGTTGGTTGGGACTGTGGAGAGTTGTTGAACTCCTTGCTCGATTTGATGGAGCTCGGATTCCAAGTCGAGGAGATCCGCAACAGCGACTCCTCCTTCTTTTTTAGCCTGAAACTTATAAATAGGTACTTCCAAAAACCTAGCTTGCCTCAAAACTCACGCTTATCTCAGCGCCTCCATCCTGAATCTGTTGTTGCTTAACCTGCTCAATCTGCTTCTTTTTCATCTCGAACACCACTTGGAACATGTCACGAATGGCGAGCACCGCTTGATCGGCGGCCTGCGCCGTCTTGATCCCGTAGAACTTGTACTTGCCTCCTGGCTCTCCATAAACAAGTCCGAACGCGCGACTGTCCGACGAGTCACGAGCGATGAACGAGATTCGAGAGACGGGGAAATTGTGAAGAACAGCGCCGCTCTTCTCATCGAGCACCTTGATGCCGTCAATGTTGATTTGAAGACTGATGCGGGTCTTGTGCGCTCCGGCGGCCTTGATGATGCTCTTCGCCGTTCGCATCGCTTCGGCACACATCGCGTCGCCTCGCGCCTTGTCGACGTCTTGCTCTCCGATCAGCTTTCCCTGAAAATAGAGAATTTGAAGGTTAAAAAAGGGAAAAAAATTTTACCTTATAGGAAATTCCATTGTTCTGGAAGCGGAACGGATCAGACGATGCATTTGATGCTGAAAAAAGAGGAAAATTAGTTTGCAAAACTTCGCAGGTTTTGAATTTAGATAAACGAAGCAAGAGCGGCAAGCTTGGGCAGAAAGTTTAGGAAAATTCGTCACAAGTTTCAAACATGCAGACTCCCCGTCCTTTCCCTCCGAGACCCGCCGTGCGCCTTTAAACTTGAGGCTACTGTAGTTCTAAAGGCGCATGTACTGATATGCGCGGTGCAGAGTCGCTTTTGGCATTAAATTTTCGTTTTTTGAAGTGAAAAGTGGGAAATTAGACTGTAAACTTCGAGGGTAATCACTCAAACTCATCACAGAGTCCAGTTCCCAAAAGTTTTTCATTTTTTTCAAAATTATTGAATCTCAAACTTTGAAAAACCGTACCGCGCCACGCCGACTTCTTCTGTTTGAACGATTTCGAGAACGATCGACCGAGTTGCGTCGTCTTTCTCATGACTAGCGGCTAGCAATAATAATGATGATGATAGTGAAAACAAAAGCTAATAGCTGTCTAGTGGCTCTAGAAGTTCACAGCTCTCTTCTCTAGAAATCGATATAGGAATCAGTCATCATATAGACAACCGAGCGGGGAGTGTGCCAAGAGATAAGGGCGAGACGCGGAGACGCAGAGACGCAGACAGTGCGTGTGTAAACTTTCTGCCACGGGTGGCGGTGGATCATGACGCGATCACAAGTTTTTGGAAGAGAGCACAGCACTCGAAAATTCGTCTCCCACGGGAGCAAGGTGATAACCACTATTGACTTGTCACGACGGGTTTGGGAAAATGCGCTCCACTGATAACCAACCTTTCTTGGTTCTCTTCAACATTGCAAGTCGGGACTTTGGCGACGGCGGGTTCGGCTTTGCTGCCGCTGGCGTCACGGCTGTGTTCGTCTCCACCGATATGTCCGACTTTTGGGCCATTTTTCTCGAGAGAACCTGTAAGTGGGATCAGTTACAAAACAAAACGCCGAAAAAAGAAGCAGCCAAGAAAAAAAAAGCGAGAAGAAAACCAAGAATAGAGATTCTGACAGTGTGTAAACGGAACGAAAGTGAGACCGAATTAAGGTGATTCAGATGGAAGAAGAAGAAGATGTCAGTTGGTATGGGGATGTGTGAGAAAAAAAAGAAGACGAAAAAGGGTGAAATCATGATCAGTGTCTCTCTCTCTCTCTCTCCCACCAAGCACATGATCGACCGGTTTTCTCCTTGTATATACTCTCTCTATTGTATTCGGTGGGAAAAGAAGAATAAGAAGAATATCTGTATTGGAGATAGACAAATTTTGAGACATTTGGGGGCGGGAGGAGGAGGAGAAAGTGCATAGGGGTGATTTATCACTTTTTGGGATAATGAACTTGAAGGACGGACGGAGTGTCTGGGTGCCAGATTTGGGTAGTTTGAGGGTTAGAGGGGAGATTTTTGAAAACTCAAATTGGGTAGCTGAAAACTTTGGAGGTTACAAATGGAAAGAAGAACTCTAGAATATTCAAAGAGTTCGCCAATTACAGCAATCGCATCAAACTGAAAATCCGAACGATTATTGACTATCCCAACTCAAAAGTCCAAGTTTTTCGGGCAAAAAGATTCGGCTAAAGAGTAAGTTGGCTATCAGAAATAGCGTAGACTTGTGAAATAGTCCACTTTTTTCAGCTGTTAGGCTAAAGGAATTTGAGTTTTCAAAATTTGAAGTTTTGAGCTTCCTTCTGAAAATCGAATGTTTTTTGGGAATAAGACTGTAGTTCTGTAACTTCTTGAGGTCAAAATTCAAAATTCAGAAGACGTCCACGTCTACGTCACCAAGAGAGCAGGAAATCCTGACTAGCCGATTTTGAAGTCGAAACTCCACAAAACACAGATGGAATCAGCTGTCAGAATCCACGTGGATTCTGGAATTCTGGATTCTGCCCAGATACAAATAGTTGAAAATTGGGAAGATCAGATAATTTTTGGAGTTTTCGAGAGGAAAAACTCTGTCAGAATATGTTTTCCAAAATCTCCAAGAAACTATTCGAGTCCAAACATCCACTGAAAATCGCCGCCAACACACATACTTTTAGTACAAAGTGCGTTCTAGTCGATTGCGATTGATGACACCTCTCTCTCTCTCTCTTCTCATCTAACCTTGAAAAAACAGAAGAGAACCTGATGACTGTTCTTTCTCCAGTCTCCAAGTTCCCCCCTCCATCAGTTTCTCGCCCGTTTTGCGGTCAGGAGACCCCTTTTTCTAACTAATTTTCCAAGGGAAAATGAGACGGGACAAAAAAAATCAGCTGATTGTAATCTTTAGACAAGATGAGACGACATGAGGAGTGTGATGTCGATTACGTAGTCGGTCGGTGTGTGTGTGTGAGGAAAAGAATGAAAACTTTCTCATCGAGATTTGATTCGAAGTTGTAATAACTAATAGGGGAGAGTGAAGAATAACATAATGAACTGAACTAGGAATAAACCGAAAACTGAGAAATGAGAAAACAGGGTGACTTTTGTCAACTGTTTCGTGTATTAGTCATCCCCCGACGAGGTAGTATGATTCATTCTAGTAGCAGTGGATGAGAGAAAGGTCGAGAAGAGGAGGGATTAGAGAAAACGAACGCGTCGAATGGTGACTGTCTAGAGATATAGATATGGTCTTGAACCGATGGGTTTCGAAATCGGATTTCTTTCTAGATGGTTCTAGAAGCTTTTAAAACCATGAGTGACACATGAGTGACATGATTCGAAGAGAACACGGATTCATCGAAAAAAAAATTGAATAAATATTGGTTTTTCGAAAAAAAAACCAATTCAATTGTCACCAGCTGTCTCTTGAAGTCGCCTGTTTTTCGATGACTGTTCCTGAGGCAGATGGTCGAGATTTATAAGGAAGCGAGGTACTGAGGGAAATAGTTGAGATTCCAGAAATTTGAAATCTCAATTTCTGGTATACGTGGATGATGCCGGAAAATCGTATGTTCACTCCTGGACCAGATTCTCAATTTTCAAAATCTCCAAAATCCGAGTCTCAACATCAAAACCGATCAATGAATTGACTGAAAGATAGTCGCGAATCTAAATAACCACGCTAGGGAAAGAGGGTTCTGGGAGAGCAAAATTGACTGGAACTTAGAAGCGTTGATGCTTGAAGACGTCAAGGGCTTCAGAATCCTTGATCCAAGAAGATCTTGAAGAAACATCTGACAAAACAACTTCTAACTCAAGACACGGTGAAAATTGAATGGTTCGAAAACGAATCTTCAGGAGTTTATAGAACTTGAAGGACTGGTAAATTGAAAAATTTACGAAGCCAATAAACTCACTCCAAAGATTCTGAAATCTGTAAAGTCTGACTAAAACGCCTGTTCAAAATCAGTTTCGATTTTACAGATCACATAAAAACTATTCAAAATAGGTGGTGCAAACGGAACAAGCTTACAGACGCACAAGCATCGTCGAAAAATGACCAAAAATGAAAGCAATCTCCCAACCCAATGTTGGAACAAAGAAGGAAGAAGGGGAAACATGGCCAAAAGGTGTGCTCAGCTTTCCCATCACACAGACAACTAGACGCGCGTCGACGATCAAGTTGCTCCTTCTCTCTGTCTCTTGCTCTTCCGCGCGGAAACCCCTCCGCCGGAACACTCCTCCTACTCCACGCAATGTGTGCTCGACTACTAGATTTACAGGACACACACACAAACACACAGAAGACTCAAGGCTCGCACACCTTGCCGGCGGTGCCAGTCATTTTGCAAACATGACGTAAAAGTTGGACGAGGAGGAGGAGGCGAAAATTGGCAGATGAGATGCAAACTGTCCTTTTACCCTTGGGAATATCTAAAATGATCTTGGTGATTTCATCCTTCTCGCCGGTGGGTTGCGTAACGAAACAAGTCGAATCTTGATTTTCCCTTCTATGGATATCTATATTCTGCGCTAAATTAACATGCGTCATTTTATTGCATGACATTTGTGTTTGGGAGGAGATGAATCGATCGAAAAAACGGCAAGAAATTGGAAGAGGAGAGGCGAATCGAATGGGGGGAGAAAAAATTGGTGGATGATGATGTTGTGTTGGGAGGCGGAAATCTTGTTTCTCTTTCATTCAATTTATATGGGTTAGTATGTAGCGAAATGAGAGAGTGGAATCGATGGATTCGAGGAGGACAACGGAGGACAGGAGGAAAACCGTGAAATTATCACGTAGATTCATGAAGTGACTTCTGGAGGTATACCCTAATGGATTCAAATGGTCATGGTTGGCATGGAAACATCAGCCGTCGAAAAGCAGAAATGGAAATTTCTGATTTATACCCTGGAGACCCCATTTCAGAAGCAATGGTTTCTCGATGAAACTTGCACAGATCGATAGGGAATTTTGAGAAAATTCTGAGAATTCAGCCAACCTTTGGATTTAACATCTTCTGAACATCCAGACTGTCTGAAAATTCTGGAAGCTTTATCCGACTCCAGATGATTTTACGAATGGATTCGAATGGAAAATACACGGCTTGAAAGGAAATCAGAGATTGAAGATGCTTTAGGTTTCTCAAGCTCCCAAAAAATCCAAAAATGGTGAAGAGCGAAAATCTCAGAAAAATAGAAAATCAAGTAATCTGAGCTGAATAGTCATTTCAAGATTTTCTAGGGTTAGACTTATCAAAGAAAAAAACCAGTCGAAAAATTCCAAACTTCGAATTCTTGAATCGTTGAGTTTCAAAACCTCCAACTCATTCCGAGAACTCAAAATCGAAATGTTGAAAATTTCAAACGATCACCAAATGAACTCTCTCCACCCTTCTTGATCCCCCCACAAGACGTCAAAACACTCGAACCTATCCAAATAGTGTCGAAGCTGTCTGAGCGAGAGGGAATCGTAATAAGACTCTCTCTCTCTCTCTCCTCCGAAAGCTGTCACTGTTCGAAGGAAAGAGAACGGCCCGAAAGTATTTACACTTTACTCTCGTTCAGCTGACAAGATCAGGAGTCAGATTCGAAACTAATCTAGAATGTGGAAAACAGGTAGTCGTCAAGAAAGCGAGTAGCAGAATAACGTTCAACGTCGCCTGACTGATGATGTTCGTCAGCAGCAGAAGCACATCATCATCATCATTACTACTAATCGCAAGGAATCTCCAAACACACTTGTGATCATCATGGCCATCGTTAAGAAGGGGAAGAAATTACTATTAATATAATGATGTCTCTCCGTCTCTAGTCTTTTTCTAATGTGATAAAAATTTCGTCTTGCTTCTTCTTCTTTTTCTTCTTCTGATTGACGCCGACATTGAAATGGCGGTGTTTTATGAAAATCAGGTTCTTTTTACGGGGCGGAAATCGGAAGAAAAAGGTGACCGACGATTTCTAGAAAAAAAAACAATAACAACAAAAAGTCGAGAAGAAAATTCTGCAGAAACAACCGGTAGAGCGAATTCTGAAGGCCGACGCCTTTCTTCTATTCTCCTGAGGAGTACCTAATAATAACAAAGGTGAAAACTTCGAGGTCAATAATGTTTCATAAACAAAGCCACCCCAAAGTGTGTGTGGGCGGAGCATCCGGGGGACACATGTGTGTGTGGGGGCTGACGTCCGACTTTTCGTGTCGAGACCCAACGAGAACGAGGATTTACGAATCAATGAAGAATAGAGAGAGGGAGTAATTGAAGCGGAACGAACGCTGCTTTCCTACTGGGTTTTGGGTTGGGATTGAATGTGTTGACTGTGTTGGGGAGGAGACATGACGAATGGAGGAGATAATTACCTCTCTTCGTCCTCCTACTCTGAACAATCGGATGAGGGCGGGGAGGGGTTTCGAATGGGTTGGTGGAAGTGGAAGTGGTAGTAGTAGTATGGAGCATACTTAATTATAATTATTGTTGTGGAAATCGGAAACCTCCGCCTCTCAGGAAAAGAATCCAGGTGGGTAAAGGGGGATCACCTAGTTTTGGTGGCCTTGACAGACAAAGAGAAAGAGAGACAGATGTCTTCTTTGAGGAAGAAGTAGGTGAGAAGAAGTGCGAATTGCAGAAAGCAACAGATGGTTTGTTGGAGAGTAGGAGATGAAAAAAATCAAGTTTCGAGTGGTTTCATAGTCTAAACATTGGGAACGTTAAGAATCGGCTTAAAATCGTAGATTCAAAAAGCGCCTTAACCACTAAAACTGACTTTTTAAATCAAGCAATTAAGACCGGCAGCAAGAACTAGAACGAAGTTATTAGGTAACGAAATTTTGGCTATGGGCAAGTTTGATCTTGAAGCGGTTGATCAAGGCTACAAATTCATTTTGATCAGGATCTTAATGAGGCTCACAGGTGTTTCGGGAACACAAGCTGATCGAAATTATATATCGGCTAAGGTGTATTCAAGTCTGAAAACACTGATGATTGCGACTATCATCCAAAGTGAAGTCGGACTCTAGCAGAAATGGGCGGAAAATGAACTGGACGGAAACAGACAACGGAATTTTCGATTGCTTGTCAAGATCATCTGATACTTCTACTCGATGGAATAACTGAATTTGGAGCCTGTCGATTGGGCGGCCCAGAAAGGAACTGATTCGAAAAAATCAAGTCATTCTAACCTCATCCGATCTCCAAAACACCAAAACCAAGCGAAATCACTGCGACCTAAAAACCCCAAATGTCCTTGAGAAACAATCAGTATTGTTGTTGTTTTTTTCTTCCATTGACATGGTGTCAATGAAGCGACAAAAACTAGCAAAGGAGAGAACATAAAACCGACGAATTATTCGGTCAGCTATGTGATACCACATTGATATCTCGGGAATAGATGAGTCACTAGGGGTTGTGCGTCGAAACGATGAATGGACAAAAATAAACGAGATTACGTTGGACGCTATTTTTAGCCTAGTAAGACTAGTGATGTTTCTAGAATTTCGAGTTTACCGGAAGTTTTGGCGGCAAACTCAAATTTAAAGCTGGCAAACTGAAGCAATGGACGTTTCCACCAAATCCAAGCCTAACACGACATTCCGGATAATCCAAAGATGGAGAAAACCACTAGAAAAGAGGATACAGATGACGCCTCCTTGTCCAGAAAAAGAGACAAATATCGACCAAACACGGAGAGAGAGATGGAGAAGAGTGTGGGACCTCTACTAATGCTGAAGACCTCTCTGCATCTCTATTCCTCTTCGGCCGGTCCGTTATTCTCCAGGCCATCTGGAGAAGGCCGATGCGAGGGGGCTTCTCCTTCTTCTTCTTACATGGAAGAAGCAAGAGGTATTGAGGGAAGGAAAACACAGTCTGCGCCCATAGATCAGACCAGTTTCTTGTTTTAGACAGTCTGGAGAGAAAGAGACTCTAAGAAAGAGACAAATCAGTTGTCTTTTCTTTTACTCTCTTTCTATTCTATTCATATGTATATATATATATATCGGCGGTCCCCCCGACAACCACCACCACCACCACCACTAACCATCACTTTGTGTCGACGGTCGCAGCAGCACGGGCAAACTGTATAACGAGAGGCGAAGGAGGATTTGACGGAGGACGCAACGAACAATGGGAGAAGAACTGAACACGGAGTGAAGAAGAAGGAGGAGTGAAAGTATCAAAAACTGAACAAAAAAGTTTGATGTTCTTCTTCTTCTTCTGTTCGGAGGTGGAAGCACGGGAAATGGGTCAATTTTTTCGAATTTCAAGTTTCAGAAAATCGGATGGAAAGTTGAGGTCATTTGAAATTCATGACTTTTTTGGCGACTTTTTAGACGAATCCTTTTTGGAAAATTGGAAGTTTTTTCAGTCAGCATGAATCTTAAATTTTGAGAACGCAGATTCATGAATTCTACAACTTTCTGGAGACAGACAGAAACTTTCAGTAAAAGAAGATGACCCGATAATAACGAGTTTCTTAACAAACGGGATTTCCAGATGAATTACTTTTTGAGAAACAACAAAATACCTGTTTGGTGGAAATTCAAAATTCTATACTCTTGAATCCGTCACAAGACAGATTCTCGAGTTCGCAAAGTTTTAGATGGCGAGTCTGCTGAAAAAACCGATATACACCATAATCCTGAGCTAAAATGCTTCTGGGGACAGCCAAACGAGCCATCCGAAATTTTGAGAAACAAGTAAACGGAAAATCTCAAAAACCATATCATTCGGAAGCGAAGAAACTAGAAACATGTCTCGAATTTCGAGAAGATTGAAAGCCACCTGGCGAAAATTCAAATTTTTCATCAAAAAAAAACAAAAAAATTTCCAATGGTTGGTTCTGGAAAATAAAAAAGCGACACTAAAATCGTGCTGAAAATCGACGAAGAAAACGCCCCGAAAAACTCGAAAAAAAGAGAACTTTCTCCTAAAAAAAACGAACAAACAGTTGAACTCAAAGTTGGCGCCTAAGTTTGCAATTTCGAGGGAAAATGGTAGATCAAAAAATTTTTTGAATTTTTCAAAACAAGTCTAGATTCGTAGTGTATTTTCACAAGTTCTTGTTGGTTTCAGTTGACTCAAAAGAATCTGGACATCAGAATTTTGTTTATATTATGGCTCCAGTTCTGTCTCCCCCGCTCTTCGAGCCGAATTTCCGATATTGAATTTCGTTTATTTTCTTTTCCCCCATCATCATCATCATTATTATATGATGCTAAGTACTACTAGAAGTCATCAGTCTTCTCTAAACAATTTATTCAAATTTTTGGCCAAAATGAGCGATATGAGCAATTTGATGCGATGGTGGCAGTGAGATAGACGGGGAGTAGCACCCCCTGAAAATGAAGGAGACAACTCAATTATATGATGCCCATATATTTTTTATTTGTGGTTGTTAAAAACAAGAAAAACATTCAGAATTCAAGGATGGTTGGGGGGAAAGGGCGTTATTTTTGGGGGCGAAGAAGATAATTTAAAATTTGAGGTGTGTCAAAAAATCTCGAAGAAAGAAGCTCCTAGAAATCTGACAGAAGGCACTTTAACTTATACACACACAGTTAGAAAACGTAGAATTTTTTCTCGGTGAAGACCCTAAGAGCGTGTCTAAAAGTCTTTTTGATACTACGAAAAGTTCGGTCCTCGTCTTCTCCTTTTCACCAGAGAAGACCCGGGCTCCGACAAATTTCAGCGACTTTTCGACCGTCTCTTAGAAAAAGACCCTATAAGTGCAATAATGAAGGAGGTGGGGAGGGAAAAAAGGTGAAAAATTAACAGCTAAATAGAAAACAAAAAAAGGAAGAATATGAAAGGGTTAGGAGAACGGGGAGCACATTTGAAAACGGGTTTCGTAGAAAAATGGGGTTGAATATTAATGATAACAAACTCAATTTGAGATGAAGAGAAAAAACGTGATATTTATAGAGAAATTGATCATCAGAAAAGAGAGTATGGTGGATGGTATAACGAGTTGGGTTTCAGGGTTTCGAAGCCAGTGGGAGATTTCACAGAAGTCTCTTTCCCGGCCTCGAAATCCTGTTCGTAAAATCTGTGGAAGAAGAGTTCGCGCCAAAAGATGTGCCGCCGCTGAATGTCTGAAAATTGTGGTACGAAAAAAAACCCATTCTCAGACATTCATTCTAGCACACTTTTGGCGGAGGAACCCTCTTCGAAAAAGACAACAAGCAATAAAATCGGAAAACCATTAAAACCCAAAAGGAACAAAAATCGGGGAAGCGAGGAAATGGGGAAGGGGGGCCAAGGGGGCAAAAAACGAAAAGAAAAACTTGACATGTTAAGACCGTATCATCAATAACTCGTTCTCTCTTAGATAGTAAAGGAAAAGCTTAAATGTCTATAATTCTACTACGGCGAAGGGGAGGAGGTGATTAAGACTTGAGCAGAAGACTCGACAGCGTCTTGCCGTTGCTCGCCTTCACCGAATCCAGCTCTTCCCGAAGACCGTCCTTCTCCATTTCTTCTCTGTACGGTAGCTCCTGGAGATCCCATTTGAGACTCTCGACTCCTCCGGTTTCTACGAGTTCGGCTTCGGTCTGAAAACAATTTCAGTTATTTACTCCAGATTTTTGACTAGAAAGAAGTGCTAAAACAACAGCTTCAAAAACTTCTGAGATAGTGTTCCATCTCATAGTTAGACGTTTGTCAATAATTGTGGATGTCGGTTCCTACAATCGACAGAGCTCACTGTGATATATATTTTGTCTGTTGACATAATTTCGGTAGAATTTCTGATTTTAAAGATAAATCTTCCCCGCAATGCTAGTAACTCACCCATCGCTTTATTACTTCCACGAACAGATCGAACGTCTTTCGATCCTTCCTTTCCACTCTGGCCGTAAGGAAAGCAGATTTCATGTCTGTCAACGATATGGTCTTGACTGAAACTTCTGCTATCACTTCGTGATGTACGTGCATTGTGTTCATGAGGACTTCTCCGGTCACCGACCACACGTGTGGGAAATCTTGATGGAGCTCCACGTCCACAGCGAATTTGCAGAAGCGGGTCACTCTAAAAATAAATATTTCAATTCCACATCCTCAAGATAAATCACTTACCCATCTATGAAAGCTTGTTTGTCGGAATCAGAAACGAGCGACATTCGGAGAATCTCCGCCAGCTTCTTCCGCTCCTCCTCCTTCAACGCCTTCTCACTGACAGCACGAACAGTCATCTCGTAGACTGCAGTCAACGATGGTTTTCCATACTTCTCTTTTCCAACAATATCGCTGAACTTGAACTCAGCCATTTGCAGGTCTCCACTGACAACTTCTTGGATGTCGGCTTTGATAGCGTTCATGATCTTGGCTCTCAAAGTCTTCTCCTCTTCGGTCAACTCCTCCTCAACCTTATCGGGAATCGAGGTCTGCGATGTGGATCGTCGAGAAGCGATTTGCATGCTTCCGAACTCCTTAGCGGTGGCGAGAGCAGCCTGCTTCTCATCGACAGCGGACTTCTTTCTCTGCTCGGAGTCACGTCGTCCCCCCCAAGCCGATTTGGCTGGTGGTGGTGCCGCAGCCCCTTCGTTACCACCGCCAGTAGCTCCGCTGCTCCAGGACGACTTGGTCTTGCCGAGAGGGTTGTTCTCCAATGATGAGAGCGAGATGTTCTTTGGGGTAACATCTGAAACGGATACATATTCTAAAGATATATAAAGATTGAAACATACTTGAAACTGCGAGTTTTGTGTTGGCTGCTGCTTGAGCTCTCTTCTGATCTGGAGCTCGAGTTCTGTCCAAAGAATTTCTAGCGACTGGAGCCTTTCTCAGCGAGTTGCTGTTCGGTCGAACACCTCCTCCGTGGCGACGATCACGATCACGATCGTACTGATCACGAGCCTTCTCGTTATCAATCTTCTCCTGACGGATATCCTTGTGGATTTCGTCAATCTTCTTTGGTCCGGATTCGATCGACTTGCGTGGAATCCACTTGTCTTTTCTCAACTCAATCAGATTCATAATCATGAAACGAATCTTGTTAGAGCAGACTGGCTTAGCGGCGTCCAACTTTTGGAACCACTGATCCAAGAAACCTGGTCCCATGTCTTTCGACTTGTCGAGCATGATTCCGACGGTTTCGACGAGCTGAAGACCGCAGTGAACTGACTCCTCGTCGATGTCCTCCTTCTTCAGAGGAAGATCCTTATCGTCGATTTTCTTTGGAAGAATTGAAGCGAACAACTCCAGTGAGCAAGCCTGCACAATTTTCGTAGAGAGGAGGGTGTTGCAGTAGAGATATCCGATGAAGGCCATAACTCCGAACTTTCGTCTTCTGAACTTCTGCTTCTCTTCGATAAGCATAGCCTCCCGTTTCACCGGGTCCTCCTCCTTCTCGATGACAGCGAGCTTATCAGCGTCGATGTCCCTCTTATCCTGGAAGAACGCCTGCGTTCTTGTAAGAATCGTGTTTCTGAAGGCGGATTTTCCTTTGGTCTTGTTCAGCTCGTGGTTGACCTGTGATTTGCACATCTCGGCGTAGAGAGCGCAGAACTTTGGCTCCTCGACGGCCTTATCGAAAACGATCTCCACGACCTGGGCCAACTGAGTTTCATTCGACGAAACTTGATAGGAAATGAACTCCTGGGTCAGCGGGACTTGGGAAGTTGGAGTAACCTTGTTCATCAGCGCACGAACCTTCTTGCAGACTTCCTAAAAAATGAAAAGTAATTGCAAAAATTTCCCGACTAATACCCACTTTAATAGCAGCCTCATCTTCTGGGACACTCTCCGAAGCCTTCTGTCTGTCTGGCTTCCACGCATCCTTGGAAGAAGCGAGAGTGACACGTGGCACTCGTTCGATGGAAGCTCTCACAACTGGCGGTCGCTTGTTATGGCCTCCACGATCCCTCTGTTGTTGAGCTCCACGTCCAGTTCCGTCTGTGGTGGTTCTTCCGCGGTATGGCTGAAAGAAAATGTGTTAATTGTTTTAAATATCTCAAAAACGTACGTTGTTTTGTTGCCTGGTTCCTTTCGCACTTTGCATCCATTGTGGTGTGAAGTTGGTCTTTTTGTTGTTCTCGGGGACTCGCATCGACTTGATATCCAATCCGAAGTCGGCAAGTTGACTCGGTGATAGAGGACATGGTGTGCGGGTGAAGAGCTTTTCGATCTCGCGTATCGTCACCATGAACTCTCTGTTGAAAGTTCCATTGGAAGCGGCGCCAGACTCGACGAGCTGCTCGACCTTCTTCTCGAGACTCTCCTCCTTGAGACGTCTCTTCTCTTGCTCCTCAGCCTCCCTCTGGGCCTTCTCCTCTTCCAGCTCTTCCGGCGTCTTTTCAATCTGAGACTCGGTAAGCTCTGGTGTGTCCACACGCTCGTTCTCATCGAACTTGTCGTCGTCGACTTCCTCCTTCGACTCCTCCTTTTGAAGAGAGGGCGTCACACGGTCGCCGTGTCGAGTGCTAGCAGATTCAGCGGTTCCGCTGGCTGGTGTGGTGTTCGTGGTATCCGAAGTTTGTGGAGAGGATACCGGCGTGAGAATATCTGGCTGCGTAGCTGGAGCCTCCACTTTCGACGACGGGGCCTCTGGGGTAACTGGAGTCGGTGGAGCGACTTGTGGAGCTGGACTAGCTGGCTGTGCCGAGTTCACCCCGATGGATGGTGGTGGAACACTGAAATTTGGAAGGCCAGCAGGCGCGGCTTGCTGCTGCGCATTCGGCGATTTCGCTGGCACGCTATCATCAACTGTCGTCGAGTTAATCCGTTTTCTGACTTGTTCCGAGAGCTCTCTCGCGACATCCAGCTTCTTCTTCTCGTCATCTGGACCCAGTGGCACAACTGGAGCAGCAGGGACGACTGGTGCTGGCGGTTGGTGGGGCGCCACTTCGATCGCCTTATTTGTGTTGGGATCCACGATTTCGAGAAGCTTTCTCTGCCGCGGTTCCTGTTGTACAGGAGCCGTCACCGGCGGTTGTGATTGTTGTGGGAAAGTGACAGTATTATTCTGATGATAGTGTTGTGGAGGGCCTTGATATTGAAAATTCTGATTGTACATCTGTTGCTGTGGGGCGTACTCTGCTCGGGGATATCCACCACTAAAAAATATAGATTTAATATCGACGAATTTCTGGGAAAGAAAAAACTCACTAATTCTGCTGATGCATCTGTGGCGGCGGCTGTGAATGTTGCTGCTGATATTGGTTGTATTGATTGTATGGCTGCTGATATTGTTGCTGGTACTGCTGCTGTGGCATCTGATTCTGAGGACGTTGCTGGAAGCCTGGTTGTCCTCCTACGTACGGCATCACGAAGTGCTGCGACTGATCAGGATTGCCTCCAGCATGCTGATCTTGATAGTAATTGCCTGGAATGTTTTGATAGAGAAGTGATTTTTCGGTTGAACATGCTTACCTGAATTTGGCTTTCCTCTTCCATGCCCCCTACTGACAGCGTGTGACATAATCCTTGAGTTTGAGAAAGAAACTGAAAAAAGGGGGAAATTATTGGGGAAAGTATAAGAACGGAGGAGATGAGTAAGGGGCTAATTATTGGAAGAAACTAGAAACACAATAAATATCGAAAAACGAATGAGCGATGAAAAGGAAAGGTTAAAAGGGAAAATATCGGAAGGCTTGGGAAGGAAGGGAAGAAGACGAACGATAGGTTATCGAAAAATAAATCAGCGATAGAGTGAGTTGGGAGTTTTCTGTGCGAGACCTTAGCGAACTAGAGCGTTGGCCCGGAGAACAATGGTGAGAATTTGCTCTCCGGGAAAGAAGCAGGAAGAGTGTTATTGGCGGGAAAGAGAAGAATTTGAATGTTGAGAGTCGTTCGATTCGATTTTAGTGGTAGATTGATGTTTTTGAATCAGAAACAACGCAGAAAAAACGAAAATTAGATGAAATCATTGAAAATGTAGCTAAAAACATATTCGCTGATAATTTGTGGAGAAACCTAAACAAAAATATGTTTTTTTTAAACCTACATTCGAAAATTCGAATTGCGAAAGAGTTTTTTTGTTTTGTTTTCTATTTGAATTTAGAATGAGTAATAATCAGAACAGGATGTGAACAGGAAGCGATCATTTCGCAACCCGAAAAATCGATATTTTCGGCGATTTTTGCCACCAGTAGGTAACGAAAGGCTCCGCGAATGTCTGGAGTATGGGTTTCGAACGATTCCGAACACGAAAACGACAGAAAAACCTTGAAAAACTTTGATTTTCGGCGAGAATCGATTGAATTTAGGCTGAGCCGATAGAGAATGGGTCTCGTAGCGATGTGTTGCCTGGCAGTGTGCCAGAGCGCGTAAATCGACACAACTCTCCTCGTTCAGCACACTATTTCGTCGCTTCGCCGCCACACTTTTTCCGAAAGTTTCGATATATTCCACGACCGGTTTCTCACCGACTGGAAAACAAACACACAAAAATATTGTTTGGGAAAATACAACTGATAAATAACTTCTCGGTTTTTTCAGCTAGACATGTTAGACGAAGCTGCCGAATGCGAGAAGTCATGCAAATTCTGCTTCGCCACAGAAGAAGACAACACTGAGATGAGCTTCGTTCATCCATGCCGGTGTCGAGGATCGATTTATGTAAGACATTAGATAAAGGGAAGCCCTGAAATAAATTTTTCAGTGGGTCCACTCGCAATGTCTCGGAATGTGGTTCGCCAAGGCGAATCCAGTGCAGCAAGTGATGTGCACACAGTGCCAGTGAGCGATTCTCTTCGAGACTTCAAAAACAAGAATTTTCAGAACGCGCTATCAGAAACAGTTGACGCTGAAACGCTGGAGGGAATGGTGGTTCCCTCGGTTGAACCTCGACGCGTTAGGACTCCTCGAGATCTCTCTGGACGTATGGATCACGAGTAGAACCATCAGGGGATTCGTGGGGATGTTGGATGGGGAGAAGTACCTTTTTTCCCGAAGAGCTATCATGTCGAAAATTCACATTCCAGAAGCATCTTCCGTGAGCTCCTTCTGTGCACGTTATGGCGGATGTTCGTGGCGTCTGGGAAGCGATTCTGTTACTATGGAAATTTGGGATTGAGATTCGCGTCGGCGATCTTTCGAGTCAGCATTGACGATTATGATGAGAGGTGTGTATTAACTGAAAAAAGATGAAGAAGGATAAAAAATCGGCAAGCAATCGCCGACAACGAGGAATCTCGAAAAATTCAAAAAGAAGATTTTCGAAATTGAAGAAAAGTTCAAATCGGTTGGAGAGCATTCGAAATGTTCTCATTCAACTTTATAATTAGAGTTTTGACATATAAAAATCGCCAAAAAATCATCGCAACCCTAAATCACCCAGCTTGAAAGATTGCGTTCGGCCGAATTTGAAATTGAACTCGATTTCATGTTCAATGTTGCTTTTGGAACCTGAAAACCTCTCCGAATTTGTCGAAATTCTGAAGATGTCGACCAATATCAGAAATTGTCTGTATGACTTTGAAATATATTCTCTAATGGCTCTGAATCAAGAGTGCGCGACGAAGAAACTTTCAAAACAGACAATTTCCAAAAAGAAAAGAAAAATCAAGATTTTGAATGCGAAATTCTACAAAAAGATGTCATCATGTCTGACATGAAATCAACTCAAATTAAAACTTCGAAATTTCAAATCTTCAAAAAACGGTCGCAACCTATAATTACTAGTCAATTCGAGAGATTATGTTCAGTCGAGATCAAGTTTTGATACTGGTGAAAAGTCATTTCACAACCCGATTGTTCTCATAGCGCCCATAGAATCCAATTTTGAACTCTCCCACTTCCAAAAACGTACAAATCTCTTTCGCTGAAAACTGTCCAGAAGGAGCCTGAAAAACGAAAAAAGTGCTTCAAATAACGTTTGAACCCATTTTGCCTTCTTTCTAGTCAGTTTTCACTTTTCAGTGGATTTTTCAAAGTTCCTAGCCATCTCCAACATGTTTCCTTCATTCCAGACGCGAAATCCGAGCTCGCCTTCCATCCGACATGGACTGGGACACAATCAGTCAATCGTCGGTACTCAACTAGGAACTCCACATCGACTGAAGTGCTCAAGTGCTCTCTGTTTGCTTTATCCTCTCTGGTGTTTTTGACCTGTACTTTTCCCCTCTCCCCCCCTTGCCCATCATCTCTCTCTCTTGAATCGATTCTGTGATTGCCTATCCCTGTTCTAGCCATGAAGCTCATATCTCCCTCTCTCTCTCTCACAACCACACACCGGCCATATTCAAACTGTCAAGTATTGTATATTTTTGTGATATTAATGAACTTCTCTGTAACTAACTTTTTCAAAGAGTTTTGGTATCGAGAGTCTTTGGCTTGAGATTTTTCTGTTCCCTGATTTTGAAGTCTCCATCTGTGTCGGAAACGGTTGATACTTTGAACTGATTGATGATGTTAATTCCTTGAATTGGTTTCGAAAAAATTCTGAAAAACTGGAATCAGAGTTTGTAAAATCTGAAGATCGCTGGAAAAATCTCCGAAATTGGAATTTGAATTGCAAATTTCCATTTTTTATAACGTATTCGGGGAAAAACACAGAATTCGCTAATTGCTGAAACACCAAATAGAGCTGAAGTTTGGTGATCTTCAGTGGAAAATGATGAACTTTGAGCAGTTGAAAAAACGATTTCCAAAGACCCGATGTCGTTGAATATTTGCTGGTGTGATAAGCAACTCTATGTCATCATTTTTGAAGTTGACTAATTTTTTTCTGAAAATCCCAAGCAGGCCAGTTCTGATGTTAGTTATTATTGGTCCGAAAAAGCTCCAAATTTCTACTGAAATGGACCGCATTTTGAATATGCGTCACTAACTGACTTGATTGGGGTTTTTTGCAAAAAGTTGGCAACTGCGAAAATGAAGATCGAGAGCTGGTTGCCACGCCCACGAATTTCCAGAGAAATCGGATTATTGGAACATACTTTTCAACTGCTCAAAGTCTACTGTTTTGCACTGAAACTCACTAATCTCAATACCATTTTGGAAAGCATTTATATACTTTTATGATGATTATATTCTGAGAATCTTAATTTTAAAATGTCAACCTCTTTCGCTTCGACCTTCTTTCTCGTTCGTCTCTCATCCTTATCATCCCCAATCGTGCGAATTTTCAGCACAACCATGAACTCGATCCGCCACCAAATCGACAAGATCGTCTACATGATCACCAACCACCCATTCGACTCGATCGAATCCCTCCTGGCCCTGGCGATCCCTCTGGTCCTCGTGGTGTTGATGTTCAACTGGCGAGTGAAGCAGTCGATGAAGAAGCACAAGCGGATTCAGAATCGCCGTGATAAACTTTTGAAAAAGTTGAATGGCGGGAAAAAAGGAGTGGCTGGAGGAGAGGAAGAGGACGATGATGTGATCAACGAGGCCATCAAATTAATGGAGCAAAAAGCGAAAAAGTTGAATTAAGTGCTCTCATCATTATACTTTCTGAATTTGAACTTTTTTTATTTCGTGATCTCTTTATTCGTGTGCAATAACTCGTCTTGACATAATAAATATTGTTCAGTTAGCCTAGTTTGTTTCTCTTTCAGAACAAAAGCATACAAAAAGAACGAGAACCGAATGAAATATAAAGAGTTCAGGAGATTATTCGGAGAAACGGGTTGAACTTTTTCTCATCAAAATTTACACTTTCACCTACTATGAGAAAAAGTTCCACTCTACCCTCCAAATGATCTCCTGGTAGGGAGAAGCTTTGGCCCAAGGCCCACTCGTTTATAAAAAATGATTATGTTTCCTATGTTACACTTATTGTTGGAATGGTTTTTTTCTGTCTCTGGTTTTTGTTGGGTCGGACACCTCCTCTGTGGCGACGATCACGATCGCGAGTCTTCCTTCTACCAATCTTCTCCTGTCCAATCTCCAATGATGAGAGCGAGATGTTCTTTGGGGTCACATCTGAAACGGATACATATACTAAAGATATATAAAGATTGAAACATACTTGAAACTGCGAGTTTTGTGCTGGCTGCTGCTTGAGCTCTCTTCTGATCTGGAGCTCGAGTTCTGTCCAAAGAATTTCTAGCGACTGGAGCCTTTCTCAGTGAGTCGATGTTCGGTCGAACACCTCCTCCGTGGCGACGATCACGATCACGATCGTACTGATCGCGAGTCTTCCTTCTATCAATCTTCTCCTGTCGGATATCCTTGTGGATTTCGTCAATCTTCTTTGGTCCGGATTCGGTCGACTTGCGTGGAATCCACTTGTCTTTTCTCAAGTCAATCAGATTCATAATCATGAAACGAATCTTGTTAGAGCAGACTGGCTTAGCGGCGTCCAACTTTTGAAACAATTGATCCAAGAAACCTGATCCCTTCGACTTGTCGAGCATGATTCCGACGGTTTTGATGAGCTGAAGACAGCAGTGAACTGACTCCTCGTCGATGTCCTCCTTCTTCAGTGGAAGATCCTTATCGTCGATTGTCTCTGGAAGAATCGAGGCCAACAACGCCAGAGAGCAAACCTGCACAACTCTCGTGGAGACAAGAGTGTTGCAGTAGAGATATCCGATGAAGGTCATGACTCCGAACTTTCGTCTTCTGAACTTCTGCTTCACCTCGATAAGCATAGCCTCCCGTTTGGCCGGGTCCTCCTCTTTCTCGATGATAGCGAGCTTATCAGCGTCGATGTCCCTCTTATCCTGGAAGAACGCCAGGATTCTTGTGAGAATCGTGTTTAGGAAAGCGGATTTTCCTTTGGTCTTGTTCAGCTCGTGGTTGACCAGTGATTTGCACATCTCGGCGTGGAGAGCGCAGAACTTTGGATCCTGGACGACCTTATCAAAAACGATTTCGACGACCTGGGCCAACTGGGTTTCATTCGACGAAACTTGATAGGAAATGAACTCCTCGGTCAGCGGGACTTGGGAAGTTGTAGTAACCTTGTTCATCAACGCACGAACCTTCTTGCAGATCTCCTGAATAATGGAAAATAGTTGCAGAAACTCCCCGACCACCAACTTTAATTGCAGCCTCATCTTCGGAGACACTCTCCGTAGCCTTCTGTCTTTCTGGCTTCCACGCATCCTTGGACGAAGGGAGAGTGACGCGTGGCACTTGTTCGCTGGAATCTCTTACAACTGGCGGCCGCTTGTTATGGCCTCCACGATCTCTCTGTTGTTGAGCTCCACGACCAGTTCCGTCTGTGGTGGTTCTTCTGCGGTTTGGCTGAGAAAAAAACAAAAAATACTTCAATTTTCTTGAGTGCGAAACAATATCGAAAACGTACTTTGTTTTGTTGCCTGGTTCCTTTCACACTTTGCATCCGTTGTGGTGTGAAGTTGTTATTGTTGTTCTCGGTGACTCTCATCGACTCGATATCGAGTTCCTCCCTAAACTTCACTTGGTTTTTTTTCTGCCTCTCTTTTTTTGGGACATAGTTATAAATCATCTTGGAAATCTGTTCTAGAATTAGGAAAGAGCGAATTTTGAACTCAATTTTGGCAACTTCGAAAATGCGAACTCTCAATCAAGACGAAACTTCGAGAGTCTGGAATATGAGGATTCTAAAATTTTATATATGGGCCTCGTTTGAAAATTGGAATTTTCGATCTTAAAAAATGCATCCTTTACACCCAGCCCTAAAAGTTTTGCTTGTTTATGCCACCAAACTATTATATTGGTGTTTGAGCTTAAGTACCTATCGATAGTTTCCTGAAATTTTAATTTTTTTCGGTTTCTAGAGCTATTAACTGCCAAACATTAAATTTTGAGCGAATGAAAATTGATTTCCAATGACCCGATTTTTCTGAAATTTTGTGAGCATGGCGAGCAACTAGATATCCATTTTCGCAATTGACAACTTTTAAATATAACCAAAGTCAAGTCCGCTAGGCTGCATCAAAGAAAAAACGTTCGCGAAGGTTCGCTATCAGCACTACGACGGAGTCTCTTCACTAAAAGCTACGTAAATGGCTCGACATTGGTTATACTGAAAAGTTGTCAAAAACAAAAACAAAGATCTGGAGTTGTTTCATAAACTTTCTCAATTTTCAAAGAAGACCGTCTTGAACGGTGAATTTTCAAAGATCAAACTTTCCGACCGGGTTGGATCAGGAAACCAAGTTGCGAGAACGGTGCTTTAACGAACTATGAACATCACGAAACTGTGGCGGTCTTGAAATTCAAGATTTTCAATTTTTCGAATCATGTTAATTATGGAATCCTCATTCCGGCTCTCGAAGTTTCATTTAATTTGAGAGTGATCGGAAACCTCCAAAATACGCAATGGGAAATGAGAAACAATCATTTTTTTCCTAAACTCAATCAGTTAAAGAAACAAATCTTGTTGGAACAGACCGGATTGGCGGTGACTTTCTCAGCGAATTGCTGTTGGATCGGACACCTCCTCCGTGGCGACGAACACGATCACGAGCCTTCTCGCTATCAATCTTCTCCTGTCGGATATCCTCGTGGATTTCGTCAATCTTCTTTGGTCCGGATTCGGTCGACTTTCGTGGAATCCACTTGTCTTTTCTCAACTCAAACAGATTCATAATCATAAAACGAATCTTGTTAGAGCAGACTGGCTTAGCGGCGTCCAACTTTTCGAACCATTGATCCAAGAAACCTGGTCCCATGTCCTTCGACTTGTCGAGCTTATTTCCAACGATTTCGATGAGCTGAAGACCGCAGTGAACTGACTCCTCGTCGATGTCCTCTTTCTTCAAAGGAAGCTCCTTATCGTCGATTTTCTTTGGAAGAATTGAAGCGAACAACTCCAGTGAGTAAGCCTGCACGGGTTTCGTGGAGAGGATGTCGTTGCAATAGAGGCATCCAATGAAGACCATGACTCCTAGCTTTCTTCGTCTAAACTTCTGTTTCTCCTCGATAAGCATAGCTTCCCGTTTGACCGGGTCCTCCTCCTTCTCGATGACAGCAAGCTTATCAGCGTCGATGTTTCGTTCATAATCGAAGAACGCCTGCGTTCTTGCGAGAAGCGCGTTTCTGAAGGCGGATTTTCCTTTGGTCCAGTTCAGCTCGTGGTTGACCAGTGATTTGCATATCTCGGTGTAGAGAGCGCAATAAATAGACTCCCTGACGGCCTTATCGAAAACGATCTTCACGACCTGAACCAACTGAGTTTCATTCGACGAAACTTGATAGGAAATGAACTCCTGTGTCAGCGGGACTTGGGAAGTTGGGGTAATCTTGTTCATCAGCGCACGAACCTTCTTGCAGATCTCCTGAAAAATGAAGAATAGTTGCAGAAACTCCCCGACCACCAACTTTAATAGCAGCCTCATCTTCTGGGATATTTTCCGCAGCCTTCTGTCTGTCTGGCTTCCACGCATCCTTGGACGAAGGGAGGGTGACGCGTGGCACTTGTTTGATTGAAGCTCTTACAATCTTCTTTGGTCCGGATTCGGTCGACTTTTGTTGAATCCACTTGTCTTTTCTCAACTCAAACAGATTCATAATCACGAAACGAAGCTTGTTAGAGCAGACTGGCTTAGCGGCGTCCAACTTTTCGAACCATTGATTCAAGAAACCTGGTCCCATGTCAATCAAATTGTCGAGCTTATATCAACGATTTTGATGAGCTGAAGACCGCTGTGAACTGACTCCTCGTCGATGTCCTCCTTCTTCAAAGGAAGCTCCTTATCGTCGATTTTCTTTGGAAGAATTGAAGCGAACAACTCCAGAGAGCAAGCCTGCACATGTTTCGTGTAGAGGATGTCGTTGCAATAGAGGTATCCGATGAAGGCCATAACTCCGAGCTTTCGTCTTCTGAACTTCTGCTTCTCTTCGATAAGCATAGCCTCCCGTTTGACCGGGTCCTCCTCTTTCTCGATGACAACGAGCTTACCAGCGTCGATGTCTCTCTTGTCCTGGAAGAACGCCAGGATTCTTGTGAGAAGCGCGTTTTTGAAGGCGGATTTTGCTTCGGTCTTGTTCAGCTCGTGGGTGACCTGTGATTTGCACATCTCGGTGTAGAGAGCGCAATAATTTGACTCCCTGACGGCCTTATGGAGAACAATCTCCACGATCTGGGCCAACTGGGTTTCATTCGACGAAACTTGATAGGAAATGAACTCCTGGGTCAGCGGGACTTGGGAAGTTGGGGTAATCTTGTTCATCAGCGCACGAACCTTCTTGCAGACTTCCTAAAAATGAAAAATAATTGCAAAAATTTCCCGACTACCACCAACTTTAATAGCAGCCTCATCTTCTGGGATATTCTCCGCTGCCTTCTGTCTGTCTGGCTTCCACGCATCCTTGGACGAAGGGAGAGTGACTCGTGGCAATTGTTCGCTGGAAGCTCTCACAACTGGCGGTCGCGTTTCGTCTGTGTTGGTTCTTCCGCGGTTTGCCTGAAAAAAAAAACTACTTCAGTTTTCTTGAATGCGAAACAATATCGAAAACGTACGTTGTTTTGTCGCCTGGTTCCTTTCGTGGTTTGCATCCGTCGTGATTTTAATTGTGTCTTCTTTTTGTTTTCCGACATGATATCCAATCCGAAGTCGGCAAGTTGACTCGGTGATAGAGGACATGATGTGCGGGTGAAGAGCTTTTCGATCTCGCGTATCGTCACCATGAACTCTCTGTTGAAAGTTCCATTGGAAGCGGCGCCAGACTCGACGAGCTGCTCGACCTTCTTCTCGAGACTCTCCTCCTTAAGCCGTCTCTTCTCTTGCTCCTCAGCCTCCCTCTGGGCCTTCTCCTCTTCCAGCTCTTCCGGCGTCTTTTCAATCTGAGACTCGGTAAGCTCTGGTGTGTCCACACGCTCGTTCTCATCGAACTTGTCGTCGTCGACTTCCTCCTTCGACTCCTCCTTTTGAAGAGAAGGCGTCACACGGTCACCGTGTCGAGTGGTAGCAGATTCAGCGGATCCGCTGGCTGGTGTGGTGTTCGTGGTATCCGAAGTTTGTGGAGAGGATACCGGCGTGAGAATATCAGGCTGCGTAGCTGGAGCCTCCACCTTCGACGACGGGGCCTCTGGTGTAACTGGAGTCGGTGGAGCGACTTGCGACTGATCCGGATGGCCGCCAGCATGCTGATCTTGATAGTAGTTGCCTGGAATGTGTTGATAGAGTAGTGACTTTTCGGCTGAAAATTCTTACCTGAATTCGGCGTTTCTCTTTCATGCTCCTCTCCCATGCTGACAGTATGTGACATAATCGTTGAATTTGAGAAATATACTGAAAAAAGGGGAGAATTATTGGGAAACGGGTGAGAGCGGAGGAAAATGAACGAAAGTTCTATGGTTTTTGGCTTTCCAGCTGGAGCTAGAATTCACTATTTGGTCTTTCAGCCAGCTCAAAAATGTGTATGTTTTCCATTTGTTTCAATCGGAAAAGTCATTTTTCTTCGAGAAGAAAGAAGATGGGAAAGCAATGCAAAAAAGAGGAAAAGGGCAGGGAGACTAATTTCTGGTAAATTGATACCAATTTTTAGCATGAGCAATTCTTCGGAAATTTTTTCAAAACATTTGAAACTGATCATCAACAAAATTTTTGATCAGAAACAAGAGAATTAACGATAATTTATCAGAAAAAAGAAAGAAAAAAGAGATAATTCGAAGTAAAATTGAGATAGCTCGAATCATTCGCATTTTTGCAGCGCTGCGAAAAACTTGGGGATCGCCGCCGTGTGGCCGACATCCTACCACGAAAATATCCGGTACGGTACTTTAAAGGAACATGTTCGATTTAACTGGCCTTCTTCGCTTTTCAAGTTGTTTTCGGAGACTTGCTCGAAGAAATTTTACAAAAAAAAAACTTCCAAAAAAAAAAGGTCTGAATCGGAAAATGTCTGTACATATAATGGGCATTCTTCACTCACATCATCATGAACTGAGAGTTCCGATGATTACCGTATCTGAAATTTCTGAATTTCGTGGCGATGGTTATTATACAGAACTTGTGCCAACAGACTGCGAACTAATAATATGAATTTTGACTTTTGACTGCGAACTAATAATATGAATTTTGACTTTTTCAGTCCAACAAGGTAGATTTTGAGCAGTTGACCAAATTCTCTAGTTGTTCGGTTTCTCTGAAAAACTGTGAGCGTAGAATGTAACTCCAGGACAGAATTTTTGATGTCGATAACTTTTTCTGAAAATCCCAAACAAGCCAATTCTGTCTGGTTGAAGATCATTGGTTCGAAAAAGTTTGAAATTTGCACTGAAATGAACCGCATTTTGAAGATCAAAATCGAAGAAAGCCCTTCCGATCCCTCTGTCGATGTTCAACTGGCGAGTGAAGCAGTCGATGAAGAAGCAGAAGCTGATTCAGAATCGTCGTGATAAACTTTTTAAAAAGTTGAATGGCGGGAAAAAGGAAGTCGCAGCAGAAGATGGGGACGATGATGTGATCAACGAGGCCATCAAATTAATGGAGCAAAAGGCGAAAAAGTTGAATTAAGTTGAGAGCACTCATTATACTTTTTTGAACTTGAACTTTTCTTTTTTTTGTTATTTTTATCTTTATTCATGTGCAATAACTCGTCTTATCATAATAAACCTTGTTCAGTTGGTCTAGTTTGTTTCTCTTCCAGAACAAAAGGATACACAAAAAGGGACCGAATGAAATATAAATACCGAAAAATTGGAGGAGGCGGCTGCGGAAACAAGGTGAGTAGCCCGGGAGAAGGAGATGTTGCATTTTTGATGGATCCGGTGAAAAATAGAAAAAGGAATAGTGTGGTAGGATAAGAGACGCAGAGAGACAATTTGAGAGGTCTAGAGGGAAAGTTTTGGCCTAAGACCGCCTCGTTTATAAGAAATGGATATGCTCCCTATATTTCACTTATTGTCTCATGGTTTTTTTTCTGACTCTCTTTTTTTTTGGGATATACTTTGAAGTACAAATTATAAGTTGCTTAGAAATGAAATCTGTTTGAGAAGTGAGAAAAAGCAAATTTTGAATGCCACTTCAAAAATGCAAACTCCCAGAAAACGAAACTTTGAGAGTCTGGACTCTGAAGATTATAACAAAAAAAAACGAACTTCTAGGCCACCACAGTTTCGTGATGTTCATGGTTCTTTAGACTACCCGTTTTTGAAAAAAATGTTGTCAACTACAAAATGGAGACTGTTCACAGATTTCCAAATAAAAAGTTGGGTAATTGGAAACTTTTTTTTCAACTACTCAATGTTGACAATTTTTCACTAAAAGATCACTTTTCGAGCCTTGAAGTGATACTTGTTTTTAGAGTCCATCTTCTAGACCTCATTTTCATTTTCAGAAACTCTTAGACAGGCTCGACATCGCTATACTAAAATGAGACAATAATAACAATAAAAAAGTGTAATTAGTCCCCATCCCAGAATTATCAAAAATTCAGTATTCCTCCTTCTTTCTGGCTCTAATTTTCTTTCGGTCCCCGTTTCCTCTCCCAATGAGAGGACTCCATCCAATTAGTATTTGATGTCTGCGCCCTCCACAATTTTATGAGATCTTTTGAATATTTTAATAAACCGGCGAGGTCCCTCTATTCTTCTTCTTTTTCTTATTCGCTTTTTCTTACACCGACCAAGTCCCTAATTCCCCTAAATCCTACCTAAAATGACGATGGACTCGCAAGTTCAGATGTTGTCCGCGGCGAGCAAGGATAAGAAGCCGGCCACCGACAGAAGTCTCATCGAGAAATATGTGAGTTTTGAATCCAATGAAATGTTCGCCCTATCGACAATCATTTTCAGCACCTCGGCCCCCTTGCTCTCCACACCGGCCTCGTCCTCTCTTGTGTCACCTATGCAGTGGGCGGAGCCTATCTATTCCTAGCCATCGAGAGGCCAGAGGAGATGAAGAGAAGGGCCAGGGCTATTGGGAAGTTTCAAGATTTGAAAGATCAGTTCATTGGGAATCTGAGTGTTTCTGGTGCGGAGAGAAGTCTGGATATCTACACGAAGAGACTGATGTATATGCTGGAGGATGCTCATAATGCACACGCTTTCGAGCATTTCGTGATACCCAATGGGGTGCCGAAGGATATGTGGTCATTCTCGTCGGCGTTGGTGTTCACGACGACTACCGTGATTCCCGTGGGTGAGTTTTTGGTTCTCGTAACAGACCCAATAGCTTCCCAGAACACAGGATGGTCCCACCTTTTCCCCTTGGTACTGGAACTGAATTAAATTTGGTCAAAGTGTCTGTAAGGGACGTACTTTTATTGGTTCACAGTATCCATCCACAGAAACTGAAAGACCACTGCTTACGGTTCTAATAGGACAGTCGTCTAGATTTTTCAAAGATTACTAGCGAGACCCTCTTTGCACGACTTGAACACTTGAAGGCAGAACATAAGAGTAATGACGAGCCTTCAAAAAAAAGCCACCCGGAATCCCTGTTTTTCAGGATACGGTTACATCTTCCCGGTCTCTGCGTACGGTAGAATATGTCTTGTCGCATATGCTCTCCTCGGTATCCCCTTAACCCTGGTCACAATGGCAGATACTGGAAAGTTCGCGGCGCAACTCGTGACGAGGTGGTTCGGGGAGGTGAGTCGATAGAGACCGAAAACTTTCTTGTTTGCGCTGGTTGATCCAAAAATCGGATCATACAGCTTTGTGTTAGAGTTGATCTACGAGTGATCTACAAATTTACTAGAAATCGTAATCCAAACTTTGAGAACGTAAATATGTAATAACGCTGAAATTCGACTGGTCTGTGATTCGAAGATTCTAACTCAAATCTTGAAAAACTCCTTCTGAAAGTTCCAGAACATGGCAATCCCTGCAGCCATATTCGTCTGCCTGCTGTTCGCCTATCCCCTCGTCGTTGGCTATATTCTTTGCTCAACTTCCAGTATCACCTTCTTGGATTCTGTCTACTTCTCACTGACCTCGATTTTCACCATCGGATTTGGAGATTTGACGGTAAGTTTTGATGATTCCTCGAAATTTCCAGAGACACAAACGGTCTATTTCAGCCCGACATGAACGTGATCCATATGGTTGTCTTCCTCGCAGTGGGAGTCATCCTGGTCACTATCACCTTGGACATAGTGGCGGCTGAAATGATCGACAGGGTTCACTACATGGGAAGACACGTCGGGAAGGCGAAGCAGTTGGCAGGAAAGATGTTCCAACTGGCCCAATCGTTGAATATGAAACAGGGGCTGGTGTCCGGTGTGGGACAGTTGCACGCGTTGGCGAGGTTTGGGATGATGGTGGGCAGGGAGGATGTCGAGAAGGTGTCGGTGAGTTTTGAGAGGAAGAAATCTAGACTAATAATTGAAACAGGAATTTGAGAAAAAGATAGATTGAGATGTAGAAAAGATAACATAATTTGCAAATCTATTTCGGAACCAACGGGCAATCACTGAGTTTCGAATTCTCAAGGATCTTGGGCTAAATTTCGTTCAAACTGAACCGGCTTTGAAATTTTAAATACCGCTCATGGCATAAAATCTCAAAAGGAATTTCTAGACCATCAACTTAAAATTACTGCTATTCAGAGGGAGGTTAACCGATCTTTGTTTTGACACCCCTATTTTTTACGGTCATGCAATTCTATTTGCTGAAAAGGCAGTCGCATTTTCTAGTGCAACACAAATCCTGAACGCTCCTCATTTTCAGACAGAAGACGGCGTCATCGCCTTCTCCCCGGACGTCATGGATGGTCTGGACTTTGTGGACACTTTATCGATTTACAGTCGAAGAAGTCGACATTCGGCTGGGAACTCGGCGAGAAACTTGTTCCTGTCTTGATCCTCTTTCTTGAGAATTGAAATATCTTGAATGAAACATTTGTGCGTTTCAAAGGCTCATGTACAATGGAAGGGATACAGAAAAGAGTGTATTTTAGGAAACTGCAAGCTACCACTATAAGGAGAATCTAGAAGTCTGGGATTTCATTTTTTTGAAGATTCTGAGTTCTGAGATTCTGAGATTCCAAAGTGCCGGGATTCTGAATTTCCGAGACTCATGGACACGAGGAGACTCTTAGGTTCTAACGGTTCTCCAGATTCCACTGTCATAACTTCCCCCCAGAATCTCCCCAAAACGTCATCCCCAATTGTCCCTCTTTTCTAGACGTCTTCCATAATAATCTCATCACCAAATGTTATTGAAGAATGATGACGCTCACCGGAGACACTCCTCCTCCCCCAAAAAGGGGAATGTTCCAACTACTGAAAAATTCAATTTTCTATTCATTTTTTGAGGAATGGAGCTGTCTCCTCCTCCACCAACTTCTTCCCCTTCTTCTTTTCCAAGAATTCGATTTGTTTCTCATCTCAAATTTTTATGAAGTTCTCAACTTTTCTTCTTGTTACGTCTTTGCAGATTTTGCAGAAGAACGGAACTTTTTTTAATCATCACAGATTCGAGATTCAAATTCTCAAAACGTAGAGCCCAAGGATTCTGAATTTCCAAAATTCCAGAATCGCAGGATTCCACAGTTCAAAGTATCAGATGTTAAGATATTTGGAGGCTCCGAGATTCTTCAGGCACTAAACGTCTCTATTTTTTGCTAGTTCTTAAATTTTTTTTCCTCAAAAACATGCTTCTTCGAGTGGAAAATTTCAATTTTTCTTGATTCAAAAAGCACATGCTCTCCTTTTTGTTGTTCTGGGAGATAGGGAAATGGACTGGAAACAGAAAATCAGATGACCATATTGGTTCGGAGACTAACTGACGCTATTTGGACGCTTCAAAATCTTTTCCGAGTTTTGGGGTCTTCTTTTTTCACTTTTCTCCAAATATCACTGAAGGTTTCTCGCTCTATCTCAACTTCCAGCCGACCAAACTCGCTGAAAACTATACGAATCGACAGGGATTTTGAGGGGGATGGTTATATTAGAAGTTCGACATTTCAAAATTCGGAGTCTCGACGTCTTCTGAATCACGTTCATTGATGTATTAAGCAAGTTGGGTTTTTAGCTCTATTACAACGTTCTCTAGGTCGATTCCGCGGAAAATTTTCAACTCGATAGGAAATGTTGAGGAGATCATTTTCATATTATCCCTTCCTCAGAATTCAGAATCTAGAGGTCTTCTGATCATCCCATTTCTTGTAGATACACTTTGTGTTCTGTGTGTTGTTCCCATTTGGTTTTGTCTCTCTCTGTCATTTTCAAAAATTCAGAATCCAAAATCCAGAATCCAGAATCCGAAATCTCAACTTCTAGAAAAAACAAGAAAGTCTATCCCCAAAAACAATATTTCCCTTCCATTGTCTTCAGACTTCTCTTTGTCTGTGTGTGTTGTAGATGAAAAATAAAAAGGTAGTAGTAGTAATATTCTTCTCCCTCCCTCCTATTCTTTTTTACTCCATCTAAAAATTCAGATGATGATGGAGCATTAGAGCGTGAAATTTCCACCCGCCCCCATCTATGAACATACTCCATCTCTCTCTCTCTCTTTCGTTTTCTCCCCGCTCCTGAAACTCTTTTCTCCTATTATTTTTCTCCACTTTTTTCTTCTAAAAGTTTTTTTCCAGACACAACCACCCACTGTTTCTTTGTCCCATGCTGGCTGCCGCCACAACTGTCGCCAAGGAACCCATTGTTGAGAAATATTGTTTCTTCACGTAAGGTTTTTCTGTTGCTTTTGGTTTAGGACATGGATACAGATTCCTGATGGTCTTGGTCTCTAATTCCAGAAATCTAGGGGTACTAATTGAGAGCATCTTGACGATCACCATTCAGAAGAACATAACCAGTAAATAATGTTCTCTGGCTTGCCTAAAAGTGAGCTCCTATCAAATTAGCATGATTATAAAAGAACCCATACAGAATTTCACTAGCGAATTCTACGTTCTCAGTTAAATTTTTTTTGAAGAGAATGTCTTACCGACGTTCCAGTTTTACTAGACGTTCAAAGTTTAGATAGTTCAAAAAAAATCCATTTTCCTTCCTAGTCTCGTCGTCTGCGCCTCTCACTTCCATACATACACATTTTTGAAAGCTCCACTTTGAGAACTTGTATCTTGAAAACTAACAACGATAGCAAAAGTTATCAACAGCAAAAATATAGCAAATTCAATATTCTACATTTTTGTAGTTATCAACTTCTAAAAACCTTCTATGGTTCTCGAGATACGTACGGTTAAAGTCGAGAGCATAGTGAGTGAGTGGAATTGAGAGAAGCAGACAACGAGACACTCTCGCTGTCTGCGCCTCTGAAAACAATGTGAGAATGTAACTCGGCGTTTTTGATTTAGACGTTTAGTGTAATCTAAAGAACAGTATTGTACAAAAAAGAAAGTCTGATTCTGAGATTTCGGCCATCCCGAGATTAGATGTTCCCTAGATTCTGACTGATTTTTCCAGATTACGTGATTCTGAAAAAATCGAAGGTTTCGAGATTTTGACATCTTGAAAACTATAAAAATGGCAATGACACAAAACACAAAACCCAAAGAATTTATTGATACCAAATTTTGAACCTCTTTCCTATGCAGAATTGCATTTTCTCTTCACCAAAAAGAGCATCCTATCCCATCTCTCCCCCATTCATCTTCATATTCTCATCCAATTCCAGAATGACCCTCTCGCCTGAAACCCTTCTCGTCGTGTTGGCCATCGCCATGTGCTCTCTTCTGCTTCTCTTCTCGATTGCAGTCGTCATCGTGTTCCATTGCTGTAAAGTGGAATCACTTCACAATTTGCCACATGCTGTTTTGGAAGTAAGACTTTTTTGGAGGACGAGGGTGATTCAGAGAGGGAATTATTCATGAGGTACTGATTTTGGAGGTCCAGATCAAACATTCCAAGATCAAGAAAACATGTTGACGTTTGTTTTCTTGGCTGACTCAGTGAGTCAGACGCCTTCAGTGTGGGAGCATCTGTCAACTTTGAGTACTCCAAACACTGTTACTAACGATTCGTGCTTTCTGATATTTTGTGAGTGTATTAGGCAACTCAATGTCTTTAATTTTGTAATTGACTGCTTTCTGAAAATTGAATGCAACTCAGTTAGATGGCGAATACTGACGGCACTCCAATTTAGGATCACGAACATTTTCGGAGCCATTATCTTCAATGCAGCCTAACAACCTTGACTGCAGTTTTCAGATAAAATTGTCAAATACAAAAACAAAGATCTAGAGATTGCCAAAACACCCTCCAAATTTCTAAAAATTCGAGTAGTTTCGGTCCACATGTTCAATACCTTAATGTGGACCAATAGGCGATTCTAAACCACAATAAGCACCGCGGCCGTGGACTCTGAAAGTCACGAAAATTTAGACCCCTTCTCCAATCTGAGTCCTACCGCAGCTTCCCATCAATTTTCAGAGAACCCGACATTCGGTTAACTGGGCTCGCCACTCTGTCTTCAGTCACTCACAGTGTGACGATTTCGATGAGGAAATGTGTGGAGACACTTTGCACAGGCAGTTTCTACAACCACCTCCGACAGCTGTGTGATTTTTTTTTTCGAGATTCAGGAGTTTTCTTTTTGGTTCTAGGAATGTGAATGGAAGTGGAGGGAATTTGAGTTTGAAGAAGGGATAGTGATAGAATATGGACTACTTGTATAGTCAATCATAACTCAAAATCCAGCAAAGATATTAAAAATCTATCAAGTGACAAAATGTTTCTCATTGAATTTCACACATTTTGTTAGTTGGTCACTTTTTGTTAGCTTTTGCGGGTGCCGAGATAATCACGTTCAAACCAGTGTGTACTCTCGAGAAAAAATTTCTCGAGAAATACCCCTCTCGAGAAATTCCTCGAGAAAAATTCGAGAAATTCCTCGAAAAATTTCTCGAGAAATTTCTCGAAAATTTCTCGAGAAATTCTCGAGAAATGTGATAAACAAGGCGCACTGGTGTAAAGGCGGAGCATCGTTGTTTTTTGCAAAAATTAAATTTGAATATATTTCTTATATTTTTGGAGACTTTTTCCCAAAAATTTCATCATATTCTCTTGATACGCCACAAATTCGGGAAAAGTGTTGAAAATGAAAATATCTGATCGTTTTTTTCACTAAACGGGAAGATTTGCAGTGAAAATGAAGTCTGACTTCAAAATGAAGAAAATATGACAAATTTTGTAAAAAAAAATCGTTAAAAACAAAATTTTCTCGAGAAATTCCTCGAGAATTCTCGAAGATTTCTCGAGAATTTCTCGAGGAATTTCTCGAGAAATTCTCGAGAAATTTCTCGCCGATTTCTCGAGGAATCCCTCGAGAATTTCTCGAGAAATTTCTCGAGAATTTCTCGAGAAATTTCTCGAGGGATTTCTCGAGAATTTCTCGAGGGATTTCTCGAGAAATTTCTCGAGAGAATCCTCGAGGAATTTCTCGAGACCTTCTCGAGAGTACACACTGGTTCAAACCTCCGCCTAGATAATGACAGACGAGGACGGTCTTCGATTCTCCATGTTTTGAAACACCGTGGCTCAGATTCAGATCGTTGTAGAATACGGATTTTCTTTATAAAAACTTTGGGTTTTTTCTCTATTTTCTAACCCCGGCTTCAAAGACAGATCTATTTTCTCTACTTCCATTCCTGAACATTTAATTATTGTCCTCTTCTCGTGTTAGAAACTTTGATACGGTGACTTTTCCTTCAACTTTTGAATAATATTATTATTTATTACTTTACACACATTACTCATCATAAATAACCGCTTTCGAGGTGATGAAATTGAGTACATACAAGAAATTGAAGACCGCGGAGAACCACAAAGAAATCCCGATGGCAATCGGCAGATTGCTATTAGAGGATGTAGGCTGGCGGTGGGAGATATTGGGGTTGGTAGTGACGGTTCTTATGGTTTTCTGGTTGCTTCCAGCCGGTGCCGACTGGGGCGGCTTGGTAGGTTGGGTTGTTCGAGGAGCCCATGATTTGCACGTTGTAGCCCTGAAAAATGGAAAATGATGGGGAGGAAAGCACTAGATAGGACCCTGTGGATTGACAGAACCTCTAAAGTCTCACCTTATTAGTCTGGAATGCTCTTGGCTGTCCATAGCCCTCATCCTCTCCCGCATCATCACCTCCTCCGTTTCCCATTGGCTTAAGCGCGTTGAGTTGGTCATTGGAGTAACCGAAATGAATGGCCTTGCCGATTTTGTTGGTCTTCGAAGCGTACTGTCTGCTTGAATACTGTCCGGCCGGGATGACGTTGACGTCTTCCCTATCATCTGAAGCTGTGGCTGCTGCTGTTCCGGCGCCACTCACATCACCATCATGTTTATAGGTGGGCTGATTTATCGTGTCCGGGTAGTTGATGGTCTTGGGAACCACTTCTGAAGGTGGAAGAGAAGTTGGAATGATGGGAATCGAAACTATAGGCTTACCAGAATCAGCAGAGTTATAGTTTGATGGGGGAGCAGCCGCTGGGAATGCTCTATGTCTAGCTGGAGCTGGTGCAGGAGCCTGGGTCACTGGAGACTCGTAGACTGGAGCTGCTTCAGTAGTGGTGGTGGTGGTAGTTGGAGCCTGATAGGCCACTGGCTCAATCGACTCCACGGGCTGTTGCTCCGCGTACTCTCCGTCCGGATTCTGCTCCTCCACTTGGGGTCTTTGACGACCTGGCTTATCGTCCGATTGACAGTGCGAGCAGGATCCCTTGCGACCGTCGGTTCCGGATGGTCCTGGTGGTCCTGGTGGTCCACGCGCGCCACGAGAGCCACGTTCTCCTTGAACTCCGCGAGCGCCGGCGATTCCTTCTAGACCCGGGCGACCGTCTCTGGAAGAATTTTGGAATGAAATCCGTAGATTAGTTGGAGGCAAGATTCAGGAGATCACAACTAGCTGATTCAAGATATGCGTGTATAAAGTAAATCCTGTAATCGAAGCCTACCCATTACCAGAATTTTGGAATGATTTATCCCAGTTCTTGTAACAGATATCGAAAAATGGTCCACTAACAAAATGTCCCGATAATGTCCTTAACATTTTGTCAGTTGACCCCTTTTTCATAACTATTACCGAAGCCAAGATAAATGCAGTAGATGTTAATGCAAGAGGGGCGCTTCTATCACAGGTTATAGGGCTTTAGAAACAGTCGAGAGGTTGGAGCTTGGAATGATGTGGGGAAGGATGGAGAACAAAATGAGAAGCATGACACAGACACTATTATCAGTTTGAAAGAAAGCTAGTGCTTGGATAACAGAACTGGTAACGAGAGAGTGCAGAGAAGCGAGACTGTCTGGATGCTCTGTGCTCTCTCAACTCTCCAAGCTGATTTAGGTGGATGACACAGTAAGGAAATGGAAAAATGTGATCTATTTGCCAATGGAAACCAGAAAGTTTTGAATCGAAATGAAAATGAAATGCTCATAAAGCATTTCTTATCATACAGTAAAGAGTTTCTGTTTTCCAACGAAATTTCTCTGTCAATGAAACACCTCCAAAACTGTGGTCATCGAGAGGTAAATTAACCACCTACTATCAGAGAAGAAATCTTGATAAGAATGAAACGAAAAAGTCAATACATGGCCTAGTGTTATCAGTAGTTTCTCCGGTCGGAAAACACCGAAAATCAACGGTAGAAAACTAAATACGCACACTCCTAGAAACGGAAACCAGCTGTGCCCCGATTTCCCCAAGCGATCTATTTTTTTTCCGATCAGCGGGACTAGGAAATCAAAGAGAAGAATACCAGGATTATGATCATGATGCTCATGATGATGAGCCGACGAGACGAAACAAAAAACATTGATGATGCTCTCAGGAAAAAGCTGGGCGAAACGAACGGAGGCAATACAAAAAGAGTCGTGAGAGTGAGCACTCTGTGTTGCGGAGCGAGAGAGAGAGAATGGAGTTGGCGGGAAAGAAGAAAACAAAGGACTTTTGAGAAAAACAAACATGAACGGATAATAGTGAGGGAGAATGAATGAGGGTGTATCAGTTTAGTTGCATCTTCCCGAATTGATGGGTGGTCCTAGCGGTTTTTAGGTACCAATTGTTGTTAGAGACACTCTGGAAACCGGGATTGTGAAATTATGAAAATATCAGTCCTGGCCTAAAATCCAACGAGACAAGGAAGTTTCAGACCATGAGATCATGAGATTCCAAACGAGTTAAAGACTTTTCTAGGTGTTCAATTTCTTTGATTTGAATTCAGTTGAAGAATTTCTCGAAGGATACTCAGAATTCGATTTAATCATTTTCAAGGTCTCATGGAGGTTCTATGTGAAAACTTGGCTAGTTTTGTTGCCATATCGACTAGTTCTAGATTTAGACTATATGCTAATTTGATTATATGTCTTAAAACTGTCGCGGAAGTTTCGGCTATCAGTGAAAACTTGAATCTAGATTGTAGAGACTTGTTGTGATAGTCTACAACGTGCAGGTCAGAGTTTGAAACAATTGAGATTCTAAGTCTAAAAATTGGCGAACTGCGTTGAAAGTGGTTAAGGCTCTAGACGACAATCAGATTTCCAGCTTCAACTTTAGCTGTGATAACTCACAATATTAGTTTTGAGTTCTGACACCCTCCTCTCAGCTATTTTAAAAGAGCAAGTGGTCAAGAAAAAAGAACGAAATTAGAGGAGGAGGCTAGTGTTGAAAAGTGTAACAATGAGAGGGTGGTTAGTGCATCAGTGTTTAATTTTTGTTGGTTTCTCTTGCCACAGAAAAAAACTATGTTCGAAAGCATTAAACTGCACGAAACTAGTGACGAATCTATCATTTGTTATGAAACACAGTGGTCCCTTACTTGAATGTAAAAACTTCGAGCAAGCATTCGAAGTATCTGAAAACTTGTTTGAAAGATCTTCTTCAAGAGAAGAACTCGTGAGATGAATGTGTGTTTTGTGCATTATCTTTCCAATGTCTCGTTATTTTGAGAAGAGAGAATGGTCCCTAACACTTGGTCACAAGTTCTAAGGATCATTTTTTGAAAATATTTGTTAAAAATACACAAAGATGAGGTTGCAAAGATGATGATTATCAGGATCAGTGGGCTCAAAAGAAAACCAGAAAAATGAAAAGTTTAGGTTGACAAAAAAAACATTTCAAAACAACAGAATCTTTGGAATTCCGAGTTCTGAGTGACCTGACACAAAAATTCGACTGAAATTAATTTCAGTGAATCAAAGCTTTGGATTATCGAACAATTTGAATCTGTTTTAGAAATCGCAGAAGCAGTGCAAAAGTCCACAAAAAAGTCACAACTTCGAAGTTCACAAGTCATACTTTTGGGTCTCCTCTGAAACTGAAAACTTGTCTAGATTAGAATCTACTTTTTTGCTACTTTGTCTACAACATAGCCAAGCAAAGGTGGAGAAAAATCGAACCAAATGATTCATTTTTCCCTCTATTGTTCTGACATCATCACTTTAAAAGTACACCGCCAGCCTAGACACATATCTCTGCCAAACCAGTCCACTAATTTTTTCATCTATTACAAATCTCATTTCCGTTTGGATCCTTCTATCTACTGACTCTCCCAAAGGTTCATTGATAGACCAAAAATCAGAAAACATACATACACAAAATAACTAACCGGTCTCTCTCTTGATTTTTTGTAGTCAAGCCCTTTGTAGGCCTGGCAATGGGAGGCCTCGGCAAAACAAACACATGTCTCTTCTCTTTTTCTCGCTATGGAGAAATTTAGGGGAAAACTTGAACTTGACTTTTGACCATTTTTCACAGTTGGCAATGGAAAAGATGCTCTCTCGATGGTAACTACAAACACATGTGTGTTTAGAGTTGAGAAGAAGAAAAAACAGAGGAGAAAATGGGAGTGAAATCTAAGAAAATGGAATAATGGGAGAGAATGAGAATGGGGGAGGGAATTCGAAATTTGAGATCGTGGGAGAAAAAAAAGACTAAAGTGATTTCTTTATAGAGACAGGGACAGCTGCGAGGGACATCTGGCCGAATTAGGAGGTTTTGAACTTTTCAAATTTTGAGGTTCTGAGAATTTCAGATTCTAGAAGATTCTCGGGATTCTGAGGGATTTTGGGTATCAGAAAGGATTCCGGGATTTCAAAGTATCCGAAAGGATTCTGAAGAATTCTGGTGGATTCTGAGATCTCAGCGAATTGTGAGTTTTTGGCGAATTCTGAAGGATTCTGAGATACTGAAGATTTGTATTCCAGGATACGGAGGGTCCTCTAGTCATTCCTAGTCTTCTGAAATCCAGTGATTCCTGCAACAGATAGTCACTCAAAGTTCAAAAACTGATGAACCAATTCAAAGTTCTAGGTTCTCAAATCCCCGTGATCTACGGTCCAGATTTCCATCGATTTCAATAGAGCTCATTATTCGGGGACTCCGAAAACACAAACTCTGAAATTCTAGAAGAAAGACTTGAAGCATTAGATCCAAGTTTCCCTTTTTGACATCAGACGAATCATCAGAGGTTCAGAAAATAACAGATGAAAACCAAGACAAAAATGTGACCCATAAACCCCCAAACCAACCTTCCAGTGTGTCCTCCCTTTCCTCTCGCTCCAACCTTTCCAGGTCTTCCGGGCTGTCCCTGTGGTGCTCCGTTCAACACCTTTCCAGGATCTCCCTGTGGTCCCTGCATTCCCAACTCTCCCGGTGGCCCACGGACTCCGGCTGGTCCTGGTGGTCCCATCCTTCCTGGGATACCATTCTTGCCAGCCGTTCCAGCATTTCCAGCGTGCCCACGTGGCCCCTTTCTTCCCGGATGTCCTGGCGGACCTGGTGGAGCAACTGGACACTTCTGGCATGCTGGCTCGTTGTGAGCCTCGGATGCCACATACTTTCCATTGCGACCGTTTCTTCCGTTCAAACCGATGATTCCGGGGGCTCCAGGAGTACCGTCGGAACCCTTGGGTCCTAGGGCTCCGGGCTTTCCTTGTTGACAACTGCAGCCTGAAAATAGAAGACGTCGAAATTTGGATGCTCTATCTCAACAACATGTGGGTTAAATGAAAATCTTGACTTTTACTGAAATTCATTCAATCTCAAAAACCAGACAGTCAATTTTCACAAAAATCGTAAAGATTTTGTTTGTTGTTTCCTGAACTTTTTAAACTTACACTTTCCAGCTGGAATGGATGGAACATCCCGTCCGTAGGATCTCTTCCCTCTAACACTCTCATGCGAAAGTTGCTTCCAGATGTCGTTACTGTCTTGCTGGAAATGGAAAATTATTGTTTTTGGGTGGCTTCGTTGGTTTGGAAATTCAGGAATTCAAGTTTTGAAGACAATCAGAGTAACTTGACTTCCGAAATTTCCACGAAATCAATTTCACATGTTCAGCATAAGATACCATTACCTTCGTTTCGAACAAATTTATCTCGATCCCCGTAACAGATTCAAAGAAGTAGTTAACTAACAAAGTGTTTATAACAACACGAGAAACATTTTTTCAGTACACCATTTCTTTACAGCTGTGACAGATATCGAGATAAACGTGTTCAATGTAGCGGAACAGGATTTACGGTATTCCTTCTCCAGATGTCCCAAATATCCAAACTCACATGGCAGTTTCTCAAATCCGTGAGCATCTGAGAGTTGATTCTCTGCACCTTCATAAAGAAAATTGGCAGGAGAGTGATGGTGGCCAAAAATGTGAACGTTGAGATCACGGTCGAAACGACCAGAATCGACTGGGGAGATTGAGGAAGCAGCATCCTGGAAATTTCAAAGATTTGCAATAGAGCTTATTTTGACGATCATCGTAATTTATAGTAGATCAAATCCAAAACAAAACGAAAACCGTATACATATGTATATGTTCCGAGGATTGTAAAGAAGAGAATAATAAATCTGCATATCTCCGTTGTCCTTGGGTGCGCCGCACGGCGGGGTTCGAATCTAGGACGAGCGAGGTGTTCGGAAAGATTTAGATGATAAGGAATAATAATTATACTACATATGGAGTATAATTCACCGGCAGGGTTGTGAGGTTCAAGAAGAAGGAGGAATATGGATGAAATTACTGAAAAAAACGCTGGAAGCCAGAAACACTACAATCGCTGACAAGGGGATGTTTTAAGTCTTGAAGCTAACCAGTAGTAATGACCTATATAGTTCGAAAGACGATTGTCTAAAACCTATGTTTCTGTGTTCAAAACCTGCTTACGAGAATTCTGAAGACCAGTTATAGGCTCTCAAAGTGCCTAAAAGACGATTCTGGGGTCCATTCTTCAGTGGAAATTTCACGTAGGACTCTCCAAAGTGTTTTTTCCTCAGAAAATAAGCTTTGCAAGCCTATTTTAGGCACTTTGAGAACCTATTACTGGTCTTCAGAATGCTCGTAAGCAGGTTTTGAACGCAGAAATATAGATTTTAGACAATCCTCTTTCGAACTATATAGGTCATTACTCTTGGTTAAGACTTAAAAGGTTCCCTTGTGAGACATAACTGGAAACACTTTCTTGACAACTTTTCTTTAATAATGTTTCAGAGTTCCTCTTCTTTTTTTCATCTTGTTCATCCCCACGATGAGCAATCAGAAAGGGCTGGAGAAACTTTCTGCTTTCTCTGACGCTTGAGAGCAGCATTATCGCTGTTTCTGTCAGAGGGATAGGGGTCCCTATAGATATTGAACGCTGGCAGATGCACCTTTTTCTAGGCCGAGGGGTCCGGAATGTGGTAGGAAGATGAAACTTTGGTTCCGGGGGTTTCTTTGCATCAGAAATCGAATGACGCTTTCAGATTTTTGATATCTCTTCTCGTTTTCTCTGTACCCCCAAAATCAAGGAGGGTCCTATAAATATTGACCGCACTGCAGTTGGCAAAAACTCATTGACTGCAGATTTCTCAATTACTGCATTGTTCTCTTTGACTGCAGAAGTCTCATCGACTGCAGACTCTTATGTCTCCCTTTCGCCTCTCATCTTCCCTCTCTTGTCCGAGAGGAGCTCTCGAGGAGTCCACCACACGGACCAATTTATTCTTCTTTTGCGATTTTCGTCCATTTCTCACGATTTTTGACCGATTTTCTTTAGATTTTTAACAATTTCTAGTATAATATCAATTAAAAAAACAACAATAAATCATATTTTAACAACTTTTTCTCTTTTTTTTTCTGTCGATTTCTTCGTTTTTTCTCAACGATTCGAAATTGTTGATTTTCGATAGAAAAAAAAAGAAAATGCTGTTAAAATATGATTTGTATTCTTTAAAACTGATATTTATAGAAATAGTTAAAAATTAGAAAAAAATCGATCAAAAATCATGAAAAATAGACGAAAATCGAAAGGAAAAGAAAATCAATTTGTCCGCGTCGTGGACTCCTCTCGGACAACATATTGCGGCGTAGCGCGAAAGGGAGACCTAAATCGCACTAGTACCCACTTTCTTCTTCTCTTTTCCTCTTTCACTCCACTTTTTTCAGAAATAATCTATAATGGTTTACTATTATCTCAAACCACTTTTACATTCAGATACTTTCTATCGAAATCTATTGTTTTTCAGATGATTTCTCGGCTCTCAACAAGTTTTCTAATATGGATGTATATAATTCTTACAGTTGTTCTCCTCGAAACTTCAGGTAAGATACATCGTGGGGATGAACAATCAAAAAGTCATGTATTGTATTTTTTACAGCGTCATCGGACAGAGTTCTGCTCCGTGATCTCTCAGAAATAACTCTGCACGAAGGCGAGATGACTACCGGCCGACGTTCTGCTCCGACACCTCAACTGAACTGCATTGGAGGATCGGCAAAGGGGCAGTTCACTCCAAAAGTGAGCTTTAACTTTTCCATTTCAAGCTAAATTTATAGATTCCAGGTCGTTAAATGTGTTAACCAAGGATACGTCGGGTCGACTATTCTATGGCGCTGTAACGTCCGTTTACCAGACGAATTGGAATTCGGAGGAACGCGTGTTGCCTGCGAAGGATATTCCTACAAAAATGATCCGTTCATTCTGAAAGGGTCGTGCGGTCTCGAGTACGAGCTGGAGTACACTTCTGAAACTGAAAGAAACCTGGCCAGATCTCGAAAGTCTTCCAAAGACCGTTGGGTTTTATTCGCCACATTTGTCTTCTTCGCTTTCATTACCTATATAATCTATGCAATGTGGTTTAACCGGAACCAGAATCCAGCGAACACCGGATATCGTGCAGGCGGAAGGGCTGGAGGGCCAGGAGGTCCGGGATCCGGAGGTGGTGGACCAGGAGGCTATCCAAGTGCTCCACCACCATTTGACGACAACTACGGAAAACCACACATGTGTGGGTTTCGTGGTGACTCACAGTCTCGAGTCCGTATATCATCAAGATATCATCAAGATAGGTAAGTATATCATCAAGATAGAGGATTTACTAAGCACAAGAAAAGTTTTTCAGTCAGGGAAGTTCCAGTGGAGGAGCAAGTCCAGGCGCGAGAAACGGGAGAGGCGGCGGCTTCTGGACTGGAGCTTGTCTAGGAGTCATCGGTGGATATCTCGCCAACAGCTTCCTGAACAACAGAAACCAATAATACGGTAGACAACGATACAAAATAGGATTCTTCCAAGATGCGGGTTTTTCGATCTCTGACTCCTAGTCTTCTCTATCTACCTCTTCCCACCACTCTAGCTTCGATCACGGAGGAACCACGAGACGCTAGAGGTCAAACTCAGAAGTACCATTTGATAAGCGTGTGTGACAGATACTAGTTCTGTTTTTTCCCCAAACTTTCGATGTACATTTTGTGGTGGTACCTGTAAATACCGTTTTGTTTATTATCTAGCGTTGCATTAACGAATAAAGTTCCATCATAATCAACAATCTTCGGAAGACTTTCGCGAGCTCTCACTGCACTGTATAAACTAAATGTAATTATTTATTCGAGAAAAGTTCAATACTGAACTCCAATCTAGATTGAAGTCGAAAACTGGCAAAGAAACACGTAAAGAGGGAAGGGGGTGGGGATTAGGATACATGAGAAAATCAAAAGGAAATTTTATTCGGGATTTCGAGAATTTTCACTCGGGCAAAAACACAACGAAACATTCATTAATAAATTGATTGGCTTATTAGGAGGGATGACAAATTGAATGGATGGGGGATAATACCCGGGTAGTTGGCATACTGTAGACAGAGAGAAAGACCTTTTTTCAATATTGATTGCAAATTAGTGGTGATGAGACTCGATTTGGGTAGCTATGATTCAAATTATTAGGTTGAAAACATTAATAAATTAGTTTTGAAAAAAGTGAGTACGACAGAGTCTATGAGAATGGCAACACGGTTTTCGAGAGATATTGAGCAAAACTGACGAATGTCGGAATGGGTTGGAGTTCGACGTGGTTGGCTGAAAAGTTGGAAAGATTTGGGAATGTTCTGAAAGCTTCTGGAAGGCTCTAGAGAATCTAGAAAAGTTCCGAATGTTCTTGAAGTGTTTAAAAAGATTCCAGAGATTCTAAAGACTCTAGAATCTTCTGCAAAGTCTGAAACTTACTGTTCAAAAGTCCAAACGCGTGGTAGACATAATACAAAAAGTCGAAGATGAGCTTGTGCGCTGAATGAGACTCGAGATGAGAGAAGCATGACGACAGGACTCCATCGACAATCAAACTTCCTTCCACTGTCATGGGGGAGTAGATTCCGGTGCTGGTCATTCGGCCGATCTGGAATTTTTTGGGAGTTGGAGTACTTCGAATACTTTGAGTCAAAGACTCTTCAATGTTAAGTTCGGTTCGATTTACGCTAACAAAACTTCTCAGCAAAGATTGAGATGGAGCACGTCGTCGAAACTAGCGCCAAACTTTTTGATTTTTCGAGATCTGGGAACCCACGAATCCTAGTTGACGAATTTCGGGACTATAAGCATTCTAGGAACGACAAACATTCAACAATAGCAAACTTCCTGAGATACTAAAGATCCTGTGATCCGACTGATTCCAAAATACGAAAGATCCAAAACTCTTCGAATCCCGGATTTCTCGAAATTTGGTTTACCATCACCTCAGACTCAGAAGGCCAGTTTTTGGAAACTGGAATCCTGAAGATCCTAAATCTTTGGATTCCTTGACTCGTAGATTCGAAGAATCTCAAGAACCCTTAAGGTCTAAAAATGCGGACACTCCAAAATTTTTGACATTTCAAATTCTCGATCTTGAAATTTTGAATCTCAAAGATTCCTAGCCTAGATTTGCCAACCAAGGTTCTATGGTCTCTGCACAGAGAACCTCTTCTAGACTCACCCTAACAATCTCATCGACCACCACATCTCCGTTCTCATCGATCGACAGTACACACTCTCCCTTCTTCGCCTTCTCCGCATACTTGGACTCTCTCATGGCAGCATCAATACCGTCCGTATCCATTGTATACTTGGCCACAACTCCACACTCTGCCACTGGCAACAAGTGTCGTCCGGTCAGTGACAACTTCTTTCCGCTCTTTGTGAAGATCACCACAAAGTTAGTCCTCGTCTTTGGCTCTCTATGATAGAACATCTCGACTCTCTCGTATTTCAACACATTTCCAGCGGACGGCACCAGAACGTAGTCCCCGATTTGCAACTCGTCCATTCTCTTTTGTCCGGTTACGGTCGTCACCAGACTGTCAGCCGAGAAGCAGTTCGATCTTCCGCCTGCAGCTCCTCCAGCAGTTCCAGCATCGGCAGCAACGGCATCAGCAGCAACTGGCGGGTCAGCGGCGGCAGCAGAGGTCTGAACGGCTCCCGAGGTTCCCGAGGTACCAGTTCCAGTTGCAGTTGTTCCGGAAGAAGTAGCGCCGGTTCCGGAAGAAGTTCCTGATGATGTTCCTGAAGAGGTTCCAGTTCCGGTAGCTGTGGTTCCAGAAGTCGTTCCGGAAGACGTTCCAGAAGAGGTTCCAGAAGTCGCAGCAGCCGGTTGAGTTCCAGAGTCTGCTGCGGCGGCGGATGCGGTTCCAGTTCCAGTGGAAGTTGTTCCGGTGGCAGCTGTTCCAGTCGATCCGGCCGCTTCAGCATTCTGCTTACGGGACAGTTTCGATGGGCTCAGGCCATCGCCGTTCCTGCAAATGCGAGGGTTACAAGAAAGTCAGGCTGGAAATTTCAAGTGCAAATCATTCGAAAACTCACTTGGATCCTCCATCGGCTGTCTCATTCGGCAGCTTCGCGAGGAGCTCCTGCAACGTGTTCGATGTCAGCGGCTTGGTTCCAACTTCCACATCAGTAACGTCAACATCATCATCGTCATCTCCACCGCCCTTTCCTTTGCCTCCTTTTCCAGCTCCTGCTCCAGCACCTCCAGCCTTGCCGCCTCCGTTTCCAGCTCCATTGGCGCTTTTTCCTCCAGCTCCACCTGCATTCTTGTCTCCCTTTCCTTTTCCGGCATCCTTATCCTTCCCGGCGCCGGCTCCATCTTTTCCGGCTCCGGCTCCAGCTCCATTCTTGTCGCCCTTGCCTTTTCCGGCGCCTCCGTTCTTGTCCTTGTCTCCTTTGTCGTCTCCAGAGCCAGACTTTCCTCCCGCTCCATTCTTGTCCTTGTCTCCGGAACCTTTTCCTTTTCCGTTCCCGTTTCCGGAACCATTTCCGGCTCCCAATTTTCCTTTGCCGTCCTTATCCTTATCACCGCCGGCACCATTCTTGCCTCCGGATCCAGATCCGGAGCCGTCTCCATTTCCGTCTCCATTTCCATTTCCGTTTCCATCACCATCCTTGTCTCCGGTTCCTGCTCCTCCAGCTCCATTCTTGTCCTTGTCTCCTTTTCCTTTTCCTTTTCCGTTTCCTTTTCCGTTTCCGGCTCCAGATTTTCCATCACCATCGCCATCTCCATCTCCTTCGCGATCGCCGGTTTCATTTCCGCTGCCATTTCCATTTCCGCCAGCTCCAGAACCCTTGTCCTTTCCGGCTTCATTTGGTCCACCGCTTCCATCACCATTTCCATTTCCTTTTCCGTTTCCATCGCCATTACCGTTTCCGGTTCCGTTTCCGTTTCCATTCTTGTTGCCGTCTCCATTTCCGTTTCCATCGCCATCTCCAGCTCCGTTTCCGGTGAGACCGTTTCCGTTTCCATCTCCGTCATCATTTCCATTTCCTTTCCCATTACCGTTTCCATCTTTGTCGCCGTTTCCGTTTCCTTTACCGTTGTCGTCCTTGTCGCCGTCTCCAGCTCCAGCTCCATTTCCATTTCCGGCTCCATCCTTGTCTCCATTTCCGTTTCCATTTCCATCTCCCTTTCCATTCCCGTTTCCGCCGTTCTCATCCTTCTCCAACAAGTCGTTATCATCTGGCGAGTGAATGTTGATCTTGATGTTTCCGTCGGGTTTTCCATTTCCATTTCCATTTCCGTTTCCATTTCCATCTCCTCCAGCTCCGCCTTCCTTCGAATTTCCAGCGCCGCCATCCTCCTCATCGCCATCCCCATCGTCCCACTCTCCCTTCGGCTTCTTTCCATTTCCGTTTCCATCTCCGCCATCGACTCCATCTCGATCTTCTTTTCCTCCGACCCCGGCCCCGGCCCCGGCTCCGCCTCCAGCTCTATCCTTGTCTCCTTTACCATTTCCGCTACCCTTGCCTTCTCCAGCTCCACCTTCTCCAGAATCATCTCCATCATCGTCTCCCTCTCCACCCTTCTTTCCCTTCCCCTTTCCATGGTCCTTGTCCTTCTTTCCATCACCGGAGTCTCCACTGGCACCTCCATCAGCTCCATTCTTTCCTCCGTTTCCTCCATTTCCTCCAGCTCCATTGTTTCCAGATGCTCCAGTTCCAGTGGTGTCCACTTTTCCATTCGCTCCGTTCACAGTAACATTCGCATTGGCGACGGCTACAGCATTTCCGCCAGCCTTCCCATTTCCGTCAGTGTGCACAGTGATGTTGATGTTTCCATGGGTACCCGCGCCGGCTCCAGCTCCAGCTGCTCCATCGGCCCCAGCTCCAGCTCCGGAATCAGTTCCAGACTTTCCAGCACCAGCTCCATCAGCTCCAGAAGCCCCTGATCCACCCTCACGACTCAGGGATCCATCTCCATTACCGCTGCCCTTCTCGCCAGAACCAAACGAGTTGTTATTGTTGCCGTTGGACTCCACATGAATGTTGATGTTGTTCTTGTCGGATCCAGCTGCTCCAGCAGCACCAGCGACTCCTGACGCCTTCTCCCCAATCGGCATTCGGGTTCGGATACGATCAGCGGAGCCTCCGCTTTCTTCGGCGGCCTTGTTGAAGGCGTGACGGGCCCATGTGGACCAGGAGGAGGAGGACCAGGAGGACCAGGAGATCGCCTTCCATTCGGATTCTTCGGTGCCCTGAAAGAATGGTTTTGAAGGGACGTTTCGAGGATTCAGAGAGATTCTCAACATCTTCTAGCCCCAGATGCTCTGCATTCCTCTCACACTGTCTCATACCGGATCCTCTCAATTTCATCATAATTCACATCCCCCTTCCAAAATCTAACCTCATTATCGTTGACGACCTTATCGTATGAAGTACATCTCGGCCGACAGATGGTCACTCGGTATCCTTCCCTGCAACATTCCGATGATGAAAAGAGAAAGTGACAGTCCTGGACGAAAAGAGAAATCTCTCTCCCTCCCCCCAGAAACTTACAGACGACGTTCGATTCCCTTGACGAGAAGCGTCGGCGGCGACTTATTTTTGAGGAGGAAAAGCCGAAGACGATAGCCGGTCACGCCGTCGAACTGTTCGGGTATCTCGGCTGGGTTCTGAATAGAGAATGGGTAGGTATAATTTACATTTCAAATGAGAAACGAGAGATGACATATTGGAAGGTTTGGAAGGGCAAGTGTCCTGGAGGAAAGGACAGGTTACAATTAGAAGTTGTACTCTTTTGAGAAGTTGAAATTCTTGGAAGAGATCAAATATTGAAGTGAACGGCGTACTAGTAACGCCGTTTAGGTGGTTTTCAAAACACTAATTTCTAGATCACACATGGTTGAGTTTTGATCTACCAACTATTTACAGGGTCTCGGACTTTGATCGTGTGTTCACAATGCGCTCCATCTCAACATTCGGCGCAACTTCAGAATTGGTAGATCAAGCATCCGACTCTTAAACTTTGACGCCAATTTGATCTACCAGCACTAAAGGTTCACACTGACGATTAAGCTAGAGCGAGTCGGCAACATTCACAAAACGCAATGTTGTCGAATCCAGTTTTCAAGACCCCCAACTCCATACCTTCAACACGGCATACGGAGCATCATCCGCTGGCGCCGGATCCACTTTCTTTCCGTTCGACGACCCATCGGGAAGCTCATAGATGAAGCAGTCGTTTCCTATATGCGTAGGAATCGAGCCGTGCGAGCGAGGGTTGAACAGGTTGCAGCAGGTGTGCTCTACTCTGGAAATGAAGGAGGTTAACCGTATAGACGCTGAGGTCCGAAATATCTCCGACTAAGAACCGACTAACTTCGGACGTGTCCCTTGAAATTGAACAGATCGGAAGTTGCATTTTCTGACCAGAAGCTGGTCAAGGAACAATCCTACGGACAGCTTTGAAGTGAACTCATAGTGACTAGCAAGAGCACAGTTTTTCCGTATTATCTAGGAGAGGACCCCAAGAACTCACGGTGCAGTAGATCCCTTCTGATTGACGTGTGCCACGAAGTTGAGTTTGCCACCGCATTGAGGTTGCAACTCGTCATAGTCGCACTTCAACTTCTGGTATCCACAGAGATCCAGTCGTTGACAATGCATTCGGATTGTGTCATTACCGAAGGATTGGACTACCAGGACCTGAAAATTTGGAGCTCATTCTAGGATTGTTGATTTCTCTGGAATCTCTACTGTCGATTACTACTGATGATCTGAACTCAAACTTTTAGCCAAATTTCTAATTTTGCCTCATTCTCAACTCACCTGATCATTGTGACACTTATAATTGAGTCCGTCTACCGTATGCCAAAAATTGGATAGTAGAAAGAGAATTGGCAGGGTGGCACAAAGCCGCCGCATCTGGAAAATGGAGAAGATGATGATGAGAAGAAGCGAAAAATCAAGATCGAGACAGGACGAAGAAAAAAAAGTGAGAAGAAAGGGAAAAGCTATCGGGGAAAAGTGAGAATGGGTTCAATATGATAAGGATCGGATGGGGTTCAGAAGGGGAGAGAGGTGGATGGAGGGTTTGGAATGAGTTTTTTTAGAATCTTCGAACTTCGGCATCTCTCAGAATTTCAAATCTTGAAATTGCAAAAACACAGAATCTTTGGAGTTCAGAACCTCAGAATCTCGGAACCTCAAGTTCAGAGTTAACTTCAGAATGTCAGAGTCTAAAAATCTTTCAGAATTTTCCAGAATTTTAAAAATCCATCTGAATCAACTGGTTTTTCAAGCCTTCAAATTTAGGATTCTATCAGACTTCACGAATTTCAAAAACATGGAAAAATTTGAGTATGGTTAGATTCTGGTTAACTCACTCTAGACCAAGGGATGATACTGTAGGATCCGATGAGGTAACAGTGAAAATCTGGATTTGAAAATGAAAGCAATTTTGAAACTATGAATGGAAACACGGAAGTAATATTCAAGAGCCAGGAAATGGAAAAAAAAGAAAATGGTTACAGTATCTATGAAGTACTTCACCTACAGTAGCTGAAGAACTCTAACTTACGTTCAAAGCCTCAAACCTTAGAAAAACTCAAAAATCATGGAAGTGCAAATATAAGTTCGAAATACTAAGATACTGATAATAGATAGTGTAAGAAATGGAAAAAAGACATCCTGAGAGTACGGTCACAATATAAGTCCCTCTCAGAGATCACAAAATCAGCCAACAACAAGCCTCGACAAAAAAAGCTACAAAAGCCAAGTCGATAATGTTTTACCCGTCGCCGTCGCCCGTCGGGTTGTTGAAAAAATCCATGTCAAAAAGGGAACGAAAAGCGGAAAGTGGTCAGTAGCCAGCAACATGAGTATGTCATCGTCTCGGGACAGGGGGTCTTCTCTCTCTCTCTCTCTTCTTCTGTGATAAAAGGAAACGCCCCGCGCCAAAAGCCTCCTCGTCGGGAAGCAGAAAAGAGACAAGCTTATCCAGTTTATAACATACAGAAAAGAGAGAGAGAGAATACAAGAAGAAGAAGAAGAAGAACATGTTCAAGAAAGGGACACGGATGGAGAGAATGTATGTATGGATACAGAGGAGGAATGGTCAAAAGTCTTCGGGAATTTCGAATTAGGAAGGTACTTGACTAGTGTTTGGATAAGAGTACTTCTCTGGGTGGATCGCAGAAAGGAGAAGACCAAGAATTCAGATTCCGATGAGGAAGTTTATGGAGGAAGTTCAAGGGACCCACAGACAGAATGAAAGGATTAGATTCCAGGATCTGAAGCTTTTAGGGGCTCATAAAATAGACGAGTCTCCAAGTACAGTGGTCAGAATTACATGAGAAAAAAATGCAACCTCTTCATGGATGTTCTGTGATCCTTGAAGAGGTGTCTCTTCGGAATTTTTTTGTGTATCGAGGATGATGAATGCAACACCCGAAAGAAAAAAAGAACTTGAAACATGTCTAGTCAAGAATAGCGAACATGAACGTGAGTCACATTGCGGTTGGTCGAGGATTATTGGGTGTGATCAGTTTTTTTAAGGATCATAGACTGGACAAATGAACACACAGACGGAGGAACTAGAGGTCAGTTTGAGATGATGCTTTCTTTGAAAAAGTGAGACTTAAAAATTCCAGAACCCCACGATCCGATTCCGAAATTTTGATGGAAGTTTAGATCTTTGAGTTTCTTTGGCTCTGTCAGAATTTGATAGCCGTCGGAAACCCCAAAACCAATCAGAATCTTCAGAATCTTCAGAGTCCTCAGAACCCTTCCGAATCGCTTACATTATTTCAGAATCGTGCAGAATTCTACAATGGGAATTGCCTAAAATCAGAACTTCAGCATCCCACAATAGTTGAGAGTCAAATCTTCATAGATTCTAGAGGTATATCTAGATTCTAAGGGATTCTGACGGATTTTTAGTGATTCAAAGATTATGCAATTCTGATATTTCCAGATTCTCAGATTCTGGGATTCTGAAAATCTGAAAAAAGTTACTAGGATTTTAATGATCATCCAAACAAGTTTCATAACATTTCAACACTTTCTCTTCCCTTAAAAATCCCCAAAAATCCCAGATCCACATTCCGAGTATCTCCAAAAAAAACTGAAAAGCCATTATAACATCATCATCACCAAATCAAATTTCTCAATCCATTCTGATGATCAACCCAGAAGAGGATATCAATAAATCAACCGTGTTTAATGAGGTTGTCTTGATTGTTTTGAGACAAGAGAGGGGGGCTAAATAAATATATGGAGACGGGGGGAATTCTGATGTTCCAATGATGATGAAAAACTGGATAGGAGGTATTTGGATTTTGGTGAGTCACAGGAGTCTGGGAGTTGTAAAGGATAGTTTGAATTCACAAGGAAATGCCACGATGTATCCGACTCAGATTTTTTTAATTCTTTGAGAACAAATAGGCCATAGGTAGACTAGAATAACCGCCAAATACTAGCTGCCCTCTCCCGGGTTTACGGGCTTTAAAACACTTTTTTTGAATTTTTCCGAAATTTTGGTATGCTCACTTTGGAAGCTCATAACTCGGTCAATTTTTGAGGTACAGTTTGGTTCATAGTTCAAACCAAAGCTCGTTTGATTTTCTGCAAATAATATAACTGAACCATCTTTCCATCTCCAAAGCGAAGCTCGGGACATAACAAAATACACAAATTTCAATCCCCAACAAAATCAAAAAATGCCAATTTTTGAACATCGGGTCTCGGGAGACTATGTTCATTCGATTGCATCTCCTGTATAATGCACATATACGTTTTCAAATATAGGTCGAGCCTTTGAGTTACGAGACTTATTTCAATATTTTTGAAAATTTCATCAGAATCCATGTACCCCTATACATGGATAGTTGATTTTTTGATTTCTGAAAAGTCTGTTCCAACCACACCTATGAAGTGCAAACAACCCAGAATTGATGGATTCGGGAAAAAAACAATAAAGTAGATATGCAAAAGAGCATCTGAATCTGTCGACCAAAAATGGTTGGTTTATCCATGTATAGGGATACATGGAAATTTGTAGAAATTTTCAAAAAAATTGAAATAAGTCTCGCAACTCAAAGGCTCGACCTATATTTGAAAACGTATATGTGCATTATACAGGAGATGCAATCGAATGAACATAGTCTCCCGAGACCCGATGTTCAAAAATTGGCATTTTTGATTTTGATGGGGATTTAAATTTGTGTATTTTGTTATGTCCCAAGCTTCGCTTTGGAGATGGAAAGATGGTTCAGTTATATTATTTGCAGAAAATCAAACGAGCTTTCGTTTAAACTATAAACCAAAACTGTACCTCAAAAATTGACCGAGTTATGAGCTCCCAAAGTGAGCATACCAAAATTTCGGAAAAGTTTAAAAAAAGTGTTTCAAAACCCGTAAACCCGGGAGAGGGCAGCTAGTATTTGGCGGTTATTCTAGTCTACCTATGGCCTATTTATTCCCAAAGAATTAAAAATATCTGAGTCGGATACATCGTGGCATTTTCTTGTCAGCTTGAAGTTTGAACAGTTTGAGTCCAGATTCAGTAAGTTTAGTCAATTTTCATGATCCCCTGCCAACTTCAACAAGGACTCAAAGAATAGTTTCCAACAGACCAATTTTCCAGAAAACTCGCGAACGTGTTAAGTAACTCTGGCCCTTCAATTTTGTAGTTGACAACTTTTGGATAGGACCACGCCCGAGCCGTTTATAGATGGTTCAAAAAACGACTCGAAACTTGAAATCGTGTCATTAAAAGCGCTCATTTTTAGCTGCTCAAATTTGATCCTTTTCAACTGAATTCAGCCAGTTTTGCACGTCAAACTTTTAAATATTTGGAGCAAAAATCTGAGCATGAAATCAAGTTGAACTAACTAGGGAAGGTTGTGAACAGGGATATACCACTTCAGTATGTGACTGGTACCATTGGAAAGAGCAGGTTTTGAAATGTATCATAGCGTTTTCAAAAACTGCTGTCGACTTCTAGAAGTCGAGTTATGACCTTCTGAAGTTGTCTTTCTGCAGGCCATAAGCCAATCTGTTGCGCGCGCAAAATACCAAACTTCAGAAGTTCATAACTCGACTTGTGGAAGTCGACAGCAGTTTCTGAAAACGCCATCATACGTTTCAAAACCTGCTCTTTCCAATGGTACCCATCACATACTGAAGTGGCATATCCCCGTTCACAACCTTCCCTAGTAATTGAAAGCTTTCTGAAATAAACTAGATCTCGCTTCAAATTTCGACATCATCATCCCTTCCTTCATGACTCGATTATTATAAATTCATAACAATAAATTCATCACATTTTGACATGTTTATGATCTCGAGAAGACATGGATACTCCCCACGAGACATGAATGGTCAAGTTTTTTTTTCGAATCTAGCGCGCTTACAAAATGAGTAAAACGGAAAAAGAAACGCATTCTCATTTTGATACTCGACAACCAGCCAAAGAGGAAAGGAGATAAGCGTTGTTAACGGTCGAAAGACTGATCGACGGGACAAAATGAAGAAGCCACCAAAAACCTAATGATAGGGAAAGTGAGAGGAGGCTTTCTGGATGGCTAGGGGGGATACTACCAGTTTTCTTATGGGTTGGGTTGAGGAGATATGGAGAGAGGTGTCAAATGGACAAACAGACAGAAAGGCACAAAAAACATGAAGCTGAAAATTTGTTAAATTTTCTGTCTTTGAGTAAGACAATGTTCGTTTCCTGGAATGTGGAATTTTTCAATTCAGAAATGCCTCGAAAAGATGAAAAACTGAAGGATTAATCTCAGAATCTCAGAATCATTCAGAGTCTCAGAATCTTTGTGGAATCTCAGAATCCATAGAATCTCAGGAGACTCTCAGAATCTCAGAAACCTCGAACTTCACATTCTCTAAATTAATACAAAAGTACAAAAGCAAACAGACACACTTGTAGACAAGTTCCTTTCTCCGAACTATCCAAACCTTCAAAACCTTCCAAGATTCAAAACTTAAGTAGAACCCAATATCACTCCAGCCTACCCGTCCATAAAACTCTAGAACTCTCAGTCTCAATATTAGAAATGAACAATACGTTCTGGGACAAACAGACCCACAGATAGAATTGAAGCACTAGATATTCGCCATGAGGAATCTGGAATCTTTGACACCGTCTCCTAGTTACTAAAACGCGTCAATGGCACACCAGCCGGCTCTTGAAAACCATAAAGATCAGATTCTGCCGAAGGAGACCGAATGAACACCCGGAGACATCTCTCCTCCTCCTCCTCTCCCATCCATTTTCCGCTTCTTTATCCAGATTCTCTCCTGTTCGTCGTTTTCGGCAGTTCGTTTATTTCGTTTTTCATAAAAGCGAACGGAGACGAGAAGTGTTTTTTTTTTGGGGGGAGTCTTCAAAGGGTATCCTCTCATTTTCATTTCTTCGGAGAAAGAAGAAGAAGAAGTCAATTGTCTGACATACATGTCTCGAGTGACTGGATATTCCGATGGATAGGGGGGTGAGAAGTATGAGAGAAGAGAGGATTTTCAATTTCTTCCCCCATGCACTTTCTCCGTCGAGGAATGGAGACATCAGGGGCAGGGTGACGCCTTTTTTTGTTAATAGTACACGGATGTGAAAGCGAGGAGAAGAGAGAGAGAGATAAAAAAGAGGTGAACTAAACGGATTGCCACATGAATAATGGACCGTAACGATTCGGGAGAATTGAAACAGAAGGGGACAAGTGTCGGAACATTCGGAACGGACGATTGACAACACGGGACGAGTGAATCGGAAGGTGTCAAGAAGAGGAGAGGTTACTGTAGTCAATACCAGGAACCCTGTTATAGACCTTCACTTTGACCAGAGTTATCTAGATTCTTGTAATCACTATCAAAAAGGGATCAACTAATAAAATGTTTAAAATTTTGTTATAAACATTTTGTTAGTTGAGACCGTGTTGATAACTGTTACAGAAATCGAGATGAACTTAGTCAAAAAGAAAGTGTGCTGTGATACAAAATTTACGGTATGTTTAGTACCATAAACAACGAAAATCACAAGTCTTGGAAAATATTGAAAAAGGGAATTTTATTGAGTTCTATCAGTAATTAGAGTATTCCGGAATCCAAAAACAGAATCCAAAAAAACCCGTATCTAAGAAGAATCTGAGGTTCAGACCCGGGAGTTCAAGGAGGGCAAAGTCTGCTTTGGGTTTTTAACATCAGTTTCAGAGATTTTGATTTTTTGAAGTTTTCAATAATTGGGGATCTGGTATTTTTGAGATATTCTAGAAGAGAAGTATAATACTATGAACTTTGAGTTTCCGATGAGAATCCTCCAGATGTGGAGCTTCCTACAGTTGTCTTTTTTTGTGACTTTCAGACAGAATAGGACTATCCATGAGAAACGATCACCCACAGAAATCAAATCAAGGGTATTTTTAGTTCGGGGACTTTCAGTAGAAAATGGCCAGCTTCGGGGACTCGAAAACTGGTTCCCAGCTAACCGATTTTCTGTCAAATTGTGAGTATAATAATCAAGTCTATACCTTCTTTCTATAGTTTATAACCTTTCTTGAAAATTGCGAAAAGAAAATGTTATCAAGTACAAAAATGAAAAGCTAGAGTTTCTTATTACACACACAAAACTTCGAAAAACTTGGGTAGTTTCGACCCAATTTTTCAACATTTCAAAACTGATCATTTTCAGCTACATCAGTCAATAAATATCGGTAAGGTAATAATTGAGTTCCTGTCATAAAGGTGTAAATCATATAAATCAATGTCTACAACTTTTCTAAAAGTCAACAGAGAAGCAGAGAAGAAAGGGAAATAAACGGAAGCCTCTCGGGATGAACGACGGGATGGTCGTTGTTTTATTCGAATTGTCGGGATTTTCGGAAACGATGAAGGATTCGAATCGGTGGACAGGAGAAGGTGGTGGAGAGGGTAGAGATGTAGCAATTGAGAACAGATATTAAACCTGGCAATCAAGAAGATGAAGAGAGATGAAGATGGAATGATGGGCATGGATTGACGATGAGAATAGATTCTGAAGTAGCTGGACATAAGGACACACATATGGATAGTGAAAATTGTCTGTAGTTTTGAAACTGAAAATCTCGGTTCCATGGTTTGAAGATTCTGGGGTCCTGAGAATCAAAACAACTGATGATCAAAAATCTTCAAAAATCCACAAATGATAATCGAATTAGCGCGGAGGTTTCATCATCCCTGAGATTCTGGATGTTCTTGGGACTTTGAAAATTTTTGAGAAAAACGAGGAAGGGTCTTCCGAAACTCAACTTTGGAGTGCAAAGTTTGAAATTTGGAAATCCAATTTTTGAAAAATGAATTCAAAAAATGGAATTCAAATCATTAGAAGATGGTCAAAAACAGAAGAATAGAGGACAGAAGATGCGCTCCATCTCAGTTTTCGATTCGCAACTTTGTAGCGCATTTTTAGCCCTGGTAGATCAAATAAAACTCAAAAATCGGGAATTCGAGTTTTTGATCTACCAGCGCTCAGAAATTGTGCCAAACGTTTTGCACAAAAGATTGACAAATTCGATGTCCACTTCTCAGGGTTCATCTCAAAATTTAAAATTTGAAAGCTCTTCTGAAAGTTCTGGAGCTGAGATGACTTCAAAATCTTGCTTTAATTTGAACAATCGAAAACTGGTTCCAAATAAATGGACATCCGGATACACAGACATCTGGACAGGGGCTCAAGAGCCCTTCAATGAGAATCTGTTCAAAGTCACTGAAGATTCAGAGAGTCTCCTTCTTGACACGGAAGGAACACCTTTTCTTCTCCATCCGTGGATTCGGAATGACATAACCGCGAAACTGGGGGATGATCCAAGATTACGGTAATCGCACTGCCGAGAAGTTAGAGAAGTACAACATACAAACGATTATCTTGTTTTTCTCTCCGGGGTTCATAAATAGCCGCGAAGAATAGGCGTGAGGATTCTGGAGAAGTGGAAGACGTTGAACTTTAGAAGACGTTGACAGAGGAGAAAAAGGACACAATTGTAACGGGGTCAAAAATTACAAGGAGGAATTGGAGGAAAAGAGACAAAACGAGGACGAGAGGGTGGTGTGTCTCGCTGATTGCGGGTCTTCGTGGTGACGAGAAAAAAAAGAAACTGTGGGCCGAGAAATTCATTTTCCACTTGAAAAGAAATCTCTCCTCTTGATTCTGGTGACATACTTTCTAATTTCTATTTCATCTCTTCTTTTTGACGCCTCCAGACGATCAGATGGTTTTAGGGGTGATCAGTTAGCGGATGGGAGGGGGAGGATATGGATGAGTGGGTAGAAAGAAGAAGAAGGGAGATAACGGTAACGTTTGGGATTCTAGTGAAGGGTTCAGGGATCTTGTGGTTTCGAGGTTCTGGATGTTCGAGAATCTGAGTTGGAGATTTTGAGATTCTGAAGTCTTCATAAGGATCTTCTGAAGATCAGGAAGTTTTGAAACTCGAAACGGTTTCAAGATCAGGAGGCTTCTAATGGTTCCCGACGTACTGAGATTCATTGATTTCGGGATTCTGATTTTAAACATTTTTTTGGGACTTTGGGAGTTCAAGAGTTGAATGGATGCTGAGATAGTCTACGTATACGAGTTTCGATTCTGGAGATTAGAGAGATTAAGAAAACTCAAAAAATTTAAAAATCTCAGAATGTTTAGGATATCAAGAGCCTGCGAAATCGAATGATCTCAAACTGATTCTAAAGTTCACAGGTAGAGTTCCAGAAACTTTTGAGCATTCATTCAAATCTCGAATCCTCAAGGATCCATCCACCCCCGAAGACTCCGACTCTCCAAATCTATCAGAGCCCTAAAATTCAGAACTCCAGAATTCAATGAATCTGAATCCGGAAAATTCTTGAGCGTCTCCAAACCTTAAGAACCTTAAAACTTTAAATCTACGAAAAGTCCTTCGAATCCTCGGGAACGTACCTATTTCACTGTGAGACTCTCAAAATTCACCAGAATCCCGATACTCGAAAATCAGGATCTTGATGACCAGAATTTTAGAATTCTATGGTTTCGGAAGTGTTGGAAATCCAAAAGTGTCCGACCTCGAGATTTTTTCCTGAATTTTGTAAATTCTAAGCTAATTGGAATCTCAGAATCCCGAGTACCTTCTAAGTCTCAAATTCAGATTTCCATTTGTAGAAATCCAGGCGGTTGGAAAAGCAAACAAAACAAGGTGTGGTCATTCTGGGTTTCAAAAAGCCGATCCGACATAAAAGTAAATCTCATTTAATGTCTTCTCTCCCCTCTCAAAATATACAACTTGGACAGACACACAGGTAAAAAGAGAAGAAGCCAAACAGTTGTCAACTTGACGACCTATTTAACCCACTTTGTGTGTCTCTTGTTCATTTTCCGGAGACATTTTCTGACGTCTTCTTCTTCTTCTTCTTTTTACTTTTTCTCTCTTTCTCTTTTTTTTTTACCGTCATCGAATTAACGAGACGATGATGGGGGACGAAAGAGAGACATCTCTGGATGTTGAACACACGGAAGATTAAATAAACCATCCCGAGAAAAAAAGGAAAGGAGGGACAATCTAAACGATCAGATATCTCTATTTCTTTTGGGAAGGAGACATGAGAAATGGTGATGACAACCGGAAGAGGTAAAAAAATTAGAGGGGGTTCTGGAGTCTAGAATTCTGAGATTCTTATGCTTTCTCATAGACTCGAGGTATTTACTGAGAATCGATTTCCAGTCTTTCAGATTCCTCTATAAGATGCTTAAAAGATTCTTAGGGTTCTGACCATGGCTCTGGTGAGATTCTTCCTAATTCAAAAGGAGGTAATTGATTTTGAAATGACCAGTTGCGAAATGACTTTCCAGTTTCCATCTCTTGTGATCAGAATGCCTGGTCCCAAAATTTCAAGCTATAGAAAGACGTAGAGCCAAAACACGGACCAGAAAAATTCGAGTTTTTCTTCAAGTTTTCTTGTTCTTGAACTGGACAAGAAAGCTGAAATCATCAGCATTTCGCACCCACTCGAGTTTCAAAAGTTTGGAGGGTTACTGAAAGGGCGCAGGAGATTTTTTGGAGAATCCTGAAAGTTTCTGAAAGATTTACTGAGGTTAAGAAGGATTCTAAAACAGCTGCTTACTGAAAAAAAGTTGAAAAGCTTTGAATGAATCGTAAAAATTATGAAGAACATTTTAGAGAGTCCTTTGACAACTCTAGACGATTCTGAAGGATTCTGGAAAGTTTTTTAATGTTAAGAAAAAATCCTAAAAGGCTGCTAATGATTCTGAAGGATTCTGAAGATCGTTTTGAAGACTGCTCTAAGATAAAAAAGCTGCTGGATAGCGATGAAAGAAACTTTGAATTTTCAAACTCCCCGATTTTTGATCGTCTATCAACGTGGCTTTTTTCCGCTCTCCAATTTCAAATTTTGATTCGTTAGTCATCAATTTTTGCAGAGTTCGTTCAGACCTAAAATGTCAAATCAAAGTTTGTTCAGATTTTCAAGTTTTCTAAACTTTTCAACAAAAACTTTCAGATATCAGCGATGAATATCTAAAAATACATAGACACACCAAAAATGTGTTAACTCTCCTCCAAATTCTGGCGACATTGGCGTTTTGTGCAGTCTTGCATCCGGTTTTCAGGAATCGGTAAGAGCCGGAAATTTTTTGGAAATTCCGAAAATTTTCAAAAAAATTTTCAGATTGCTTCTTGGATCCACCGCGAACATGCTCGCCTCAACTCTTCCGTTTTCGTGTGGATTGTTGGTTTTTTCGGGAATTTTCAGTTCATTCTCGACTAGAACTAGTGAGTTTTGATATTCGGAAGATTTTGGGATTTGCAAATTCTGAGACTTTCTGATTTTCATATGCTCATAATTTTGAAACTTCCAGAATCTCTCAAATTCATGGTCATCTCGAGTGGTCTCTGTCTTCTTGGATTATTCATAGTTCTCGGTCTCACTTTTGGAGTTTTCAAGTCCATCTCGAGCCCGAGTGATGAGCAGTTTCAAAAAGAGTTTTTGAGTGTCCTGGACACCAAACCTGAGAAGGCGATAAAGGTTTGGATAGATTTTTAGGTCATTTGGGAAACCCAGACCACCGTTTTCCAAGTCATCCGGGGTTCCTAAGCCGTCTCGAAATCCTAGGCTATGAAAGTTCCCGAATTTCAGACCCTCCACAAGTACCAACAAGCTTCGCAATGCTGCGGCGTTCCTCTATCCAAAGAAATCATCTGGAATCAAACTTCGATTTCCCCAGAGAACCCCTGGGCGTCCTGGTACTACTACACCATTCTAGACGAGGATTATATCGATGAGGCCAGGTGAGTCTATTCTTCCGGATGTCAATTTCGTAATTTCGAATCTTCTAGACGACTTTTCACGCTTCCCTGGTCCTGTTGCTCGGATAGAACTCTGGCGTGTGAGCATCTCGCGTTTGAGAGGTTTCCTTTAAAAGTCTTCCTAATTTTCAAGTCTCTCTCTCTCTTTGATTCTAGGGTTTCCATCGCACCATCCAGCAAAGATGCGATTACTGACGAGCTGGTCGTAGTGGAGCACCATTTAGTATAGTTTTCGTCTATCCTATTTTTCCTTCAACTGTAGAATTTCAGAGAACATCGAGAAGGAGTGAGGACCCGAGACAGAGTGTCTACGAGACATCGTGTGAGCCACCGCAACGGGTTTTGTTGGGCGGAGTACCCGTGCAGCTGATGATAGTTGGAGCTGCGATTGGTGAGACTCTGGATGATTCTGAGCATTTCAGAATCGTTTTCATTCTAACCATTTTCAGCATTTCTAACACTTTCTGCTATCGGACTAGATGGATTTTTGATTTGGAAGTTGTACAAGGAGCAAAAAGGAGAAGACTCAGAGAACCTGAAGAGCTAGAACTCACTTCTTTTGAAAATGAACTATTTTTTGAGATGGAATTCGAAAAATATTCTGTGTCGGATTTATGCGGTGGATTATTCATTTCAACTAGGGAATTTCGATATTTGCCCTAATAATCCTCTCCAGACCTGACCTACAGTAAAGAATGCGAATTTGTTGATACTAAGTGACTTGTAAATCAGTTCTCAACAGACCGATTTCTCTGAAAATTTGGGCATGTATGAAGCAACTCTAGATTTTCATTTTCGTAGTTGACAACTTTTTACGAAAATGATAATCTAGTCAGTTATGTCCCGCATAGTCACGCGACTTTGAAACTCGGTACATTTCAGTGCAAATTTCGGCCTTTTTCGGAACCATGATCTTTACTGCGACATAACGAACTTGATTGTGATTTTCGAAAGAAGTTCTCAACTACAAAAATGAAGATCTAGAGTTGCTTGATACACCCATCAAGTTTTATAGAAATTGAGTGTTTGGAACATACTTTTTCAATCGCTCCAAGTTGACCGTTTAGCACTGAAATTCAACTAATTCGCATTCTTTTTGGCCAGTACTGTGAAAAGGAAAACTCTGTCCATTTGATTTCCATCTTTCCAGATGTCCATTTATAACATCCTGTAATCCGTTTGCTGATTATTAGCAGACCCCCTTGTGCTACGGATTAGAAATTTACTAATCCGTATTCTTAACATTTTCCGGTTTCTTTTCATTCCTTTTGAAATTCTCTTCTTCATCTTCTTCTTTTTGCAGGTGTCTCTTTTCCCCCACCTTCCCTCAAAAATCAGATAATCTTTTCTCCTTTTTCACCTGATCTCTTCCTTTGAGCTCTTTGAGCCGCCCAAAAAACGACACAGGTGTACTTCTCTAATTTATTTTCTGTGATTTGGAGTTGCACGAATTTCGAGTAGAAAAAGAAATAGTAAAAAGAAGTGAGAAGGCGGCTGAAAATTGGATCAAGAAGGGGAGGAAAAATTATTTTTTTCCGGAGGTGCACGTGACTTTTGGAAACTTTCGGGATGGTTGAGATCTTTGGAAGAGAAGGCTCAGGATTTGGAGTTTCCGACTTTGATAAAGTTGAAGATTTGGTGTAAATTCTTTGAAGCTAATCAATCATTCTGAAAGTTGTCTGCGTCTCCACTTCCTTATTGAAAGCAAACGTTTTGAGTGGTCGAAACTTCTTGAATTTGTCAACTATCCATTCTCAATCTTGCCTGAATTTTTTTCATATTCTCATGGCTCAATGAAAGCCAGCGTTTCTTAATCTTGATGTTAATCTTCGACTTCCGATCATCTTTATAATTTTTGTTTAACCATTTCATGCACTATTCCGGATCACTGAGCAGGGGGGTAATGAGTCAATATGGGAAACTGCGCAGGTGATTTTTGTTTGATCTGTATTATTCTGGAATTTTCTAGTTTGAAATACTCAGTTTTTCATAATTTGATTATCACTATTACTCTGAGCATCCAAAAAAATACTATTGATAAACTTCACACGGCCACTTTTTTGATTCAACTTTTATGTTCTTCAACGGTCAGGTACTCTTCGAGAGCGCAGATTCTGAAAATCTCGATTTCTATCTCAAGTTCACAAGTACCATGTGATTCGAAACATTGTGACAATAATCGAGCTTTGGAATGCTCCACATCCCGGGTCATCACTTCTTCACTGCGTTTAGCTCTCCATTCAGAATATTTCTCCATTTCCTTTCTACTTTTCTCACCAGCTCCTTTTTGCCAACTTTTCTTCAATTCCCAACACCTTCTGACCCATATTCTGAAACCCTCTGTCATATGATTACATCTTAAGATTCTGACATTTCTGATTTCTGCATTTCTGTTTCCTTGTGAAACTTCTGATACACATAACTTTTTCAGGCTTAGAGATTAACCAAAAAGTCAGAAACAATCAAGATGAATTTATGTAAGTAGAACCCATTTTTACAGCTTTCAGTAGAATTTGCCGTTTGAAAAAAAGTTTAATTTATGACGAAACTTCGAGAAGCTGTTATAAAATTCAGCAAAACTTCGAGTCTACAGAATACATTGGAAATCGAGAAGTTCAAAATAGAAGAGAGCAGTTCTCAGAACTAAAGGAAGTCTACAAATTTTTTAAGTTTTCGGCTCACTTTTGCTCATAATTTTTCTCAGTTTCATGGCTTGAAAAACTGATAATCAGATTTTGAATATCAGAGGTAATGCATTCCGGATTTCCCCTTGAAATGTTCTATTTCCGGTGAGTCTGCCGATTTTTTTCAAATGACTACTCGATTTTTGATGGGGATTTTCCCCTTGATAGAAACTCGAATTTTTTCGATTAGCTGTTCGAAGGAATTGTTGGCTTCAAAATGAGTAATCTTTGTTTTCCAAGTCATCCATTTCAATTTCGACGATTGGTTAGAATTATGTGACGAGTTCGAAAAATGGCTTCGAATTTCCGGCTTTCTGCTCTAATGGAGACTTTGAGATTCTGTCTGAATTTTTTGATCGAAAATTCGAAATTTTTTCGATTGAGTTTTGGAAGATTACTATTAGAGTTTGTTGAAAACTCGAGACTCTCCGGATCTCAGAATCTCAAAATCTCAAATCAATTCAAACAGTTCTTCCAAATCTTTGAATTTTCATAGTTCGATGCTCGGACTTTGTCTACGCCAATCGTTGGTCTAGGTAGAATTTTGAACTTTTTGGATGTTCCTTTTCGATTTTTCTAGCCTCGATAACATTATTCAGATCGACATTTCTTTTTCCAACCTTCCACTGGCAACTCCATTCTCCTCAACATCCACCCCCAACTTTTCTCCAGTTTCAGCCAAGTCCCTGGGAAAGAAAATTTGATTATGCGCATTCATCTCTTTTCCTCATTTTTCTGGCCGTCTTGTTTTCTTTTTCCGCCATATAACCAGATCAAGACATGCTCCCGTTTTCCCCTCCCCCTCCACCCTCCCCTTTTCATTTTCCGTTTTTTTTCTCATTTTTTCTGTTGTCATGGAGAACCACCAAAAGCTAACCAGTCTTTTTGACTCCTCGCCTTCTTTTTTTAGCATCTCTTTTTCATAGTTTTTTATAGTTATAGTTTTCCAGGAAAATTATGGACCACAACGAAATGCTAACCAGAATCGGGGAGGAGATCAAGAACTCTGGAGTGGAGTTCAATTTGGACGATCCGTTCGATGATCCCTCACTTTGTACTACGGTAAGCTTTTAGAGGGGGAAAGTGCATCTAAGATCAGCCACAATTGAGGGGTACGAAAGTTTATAAAATTTGGAGAAAATAGGATTCGTAAACATGCTATCTAGGGTTGTTATTGAATAAAACTCGAGAATTTTCACATTTTTTCGGAATTATATGTTTCTCAGTTTTAAGGTGTTTCGAAAGTTTGTCCATTTCTCTTACCATCTTTTTGAAATTTTCGATTCGAATGTTCTTTTTTCTAATCTTACTCAGCCTACTCTAAAACTATAGGGTTCCAAAAATGACCACCGAGGAGATTGATAGCGACCAATTGAGTTTGGTTGGTTCCTTCGAAACTACAGTATCCCGGAACTCTTTCGATTTTCAGGCATTCATGGACATCCTGTGGCAAGACGAGCACGGAAACTCAGCATTGATGTTGGCGGCGGCTGAAAATCGAGTTCAACAAGTCAAAGGAATCCTGATCATGGCGATCAATAGTGGGAAATTGTGGCAGGTAGGTTGAGAAGCTGGGAAAACTGGTTTCCTACGATCTGATTTTTTGTAAAGTTTGCGGGTGTATGGAGCAACTCTAGATCTTCATTTTTGTAGTTGACAACTTAGACTGAAAACCGCTGCCAGGTCAGTTTCTTGAAACATTTACCAATTTTTGGATTCTCTGTAAAGTCCTTAAAGTTAATAATTTCCCCCTAAAAACTGTAGTTTTTTCTACACCTTTGTTGTGGTTATAGTTATGAAAATTCTGGTCCTGCTTTAAGAAACTTGTGGGATCTTTCAAATTGAGAAAACTCAAGACAATTCTTGTCATAGACAGGCTATGATAGACTTAAATTTTTCCGAGCTATTTTCGATTTGCTGTCTGACAAACAGACTTCAAACTAGAGTCAGAGATTCTGAGAATCTACACCTCCTAGATTCCAAAAATAGCTTTAACATCATTGTTTAGCGGAGATTCAAAAACCATTATGATTCCTTCAGAATTCTATGTATTCGCTCTAATTAGCTCATGACATCTTACTTTTTGAAGCGGAAAAGTTTTAGAGAATCGGAGAAGGATGACGTCCCCCATCTGAAAGTAAGCTTGATGTCAGAAGGGAGTCTGAGATAAAACTACACATAGAAAATCCAACTGTAAGCGTTCTTAAAACGAAACGTTCAGGATTTCGGGATCTCCATTCTGATTGCAAATAAATTGAGATCCTCGAAATCTTCAATACAGAAACCTCTTCCTTTAATGTGCATCACATTAACCAGCATTTTGGAAAGGTTCCAAATGCTGCTCTTAGTCTCACAAGTTTTCAATCATGTTCAAATCAGATTCTTGATCTTCTGATTTCCGCAGGTCATCGACATGCGAAACAAAGAGCGTCTCAACTGTGTGGACATGGCAATCCGTGCTGGCAGTGAAACGTGCGCTATGCTAATCACCAAAGTCGCCAGGGAGTACGCAAAGCATCGAGTTGGTTTCTTGTTTTCAACCTCTTTTTCATTAGTACTCAGTCACGATTTCTAACACTCAACGACTATACGAATTTCACGCTTAACCTATAATCAAGTCGGAAAGTTTACAGCCACGTACGGAAGTCGAGAAGCAATTCGACACGATGCCGACCAACGAGGAGGATGTTACTTTTACGCTGTTGAGTTCGAAGGGTGTCGAACAGTTTGATGATAATTATGTGAAGGAGGTAAGCAACTTTCGGAGATACTTTGAAGCGGTATCCCGATTTCGAGGTTTGCAAAAAGATCCGTTGATAGCCTTCTAGGAGCTTCTAGTGATAAAAAATCGTATGAAACATAAGAACTAAGTTCAACCTCAAGTTGAATGCCTTTCAACTTTCAACGATCGAGTTTGCAAGATCAAAAAGTCGTTTCAGAAGTACATCTTCTTCTAATTTTATGTTAAGTTAAGATTCGTATGACCACTTTTGATGATGATGAGTTGTAACTATGATTACTCATTTTCTATTTCTATTTTCATTCTGAACTCTTCATCTCAATTCTTACTAGGTCAGATTTGTTTCCAAACAACATTCGGTATATTCATCGTTATCACAGAAGTTGACCGTTTTCAGTGGAAAACGGTCGACTTTGAGAGCTTGAAAACTGGTTCTCGAGGTCTTCATTCTTGAAGTTGTCATCTTTAGAATGGACCACTAGAAAGTCAGTTCGATTGTGTTTATAAACAAGTTCAAAAAAAAAGTTTTGGAACCTTCTATCTCTAAAACGATTCAACTTTCTTGATTGTGTCAAATTTCTTTTTGTCCACTAGACAAATGAAGATTTCGAGTTCCTTAATACACCCATGAACTTCTTGGAAACCCCGCCCCTTTTTAGGTATAGTGTCTTCGAGTTGATAAATATTTGTGAAGACAGAAAAAAATACTGCTAGACACATTATTCGCCCCCTTCCAATTTCCGGTCATATCAGTAGACATAGCCTCTATTTCTTTGCCATTTTCGTAGACTTTTATCGCCAGACAACCAACTCGGTTCAAGCAGTACTAAATGGTATAGAAATGGCTCATTTTTTGAAAAAATTGAACACCCAGAAAAGTGACTCGTGTCTTAAGCTTGGTCACAAAGAAACGATGACCAAGAAAAACATAGAAATTCGTTCTTGGTCACTTTTCGTGTCTTGGTTTAGTTGCTTCCTCGTGTCAATCTCGTGCAAAGATTCCTATCAAATTTGACAAATCATGTATCTCTTTAAGACGAACTTGCTGAGAAGTTGCCAACTCCAAAAATGAAGCTCTATTCTTGATTGACACACTGTGATTCTTCTGGGTTTCTACTTGTCGATGCGACCATACTTTTGTCCTCTAGTACTGTAACTTTTGCTCGTGACGTGTTTCGTTAATTTTTTTTCGATCTAGTTGATAACTCGAAGCTTAAAAAACAATATGTATAGTAGTAGTTTCCTGGTTACTTGTATAATCACAGACACAGATATGTCTATGTTTTTCTCCCCTCACCCCATAATTTCCTGTCAACACTTTGTCTTTCTCTTCTTTCCCTTCTCCTTCAACTAGTCGTCGTCGCCTTCTGATTGACGTAGCTCTTTCTCTCTTTGTTCTTTCTGAGAATCATGAGAATTGTATTGTAGATATGCATGTATGCATATATAAATACAATCTCGTCTAGTGACCACGCGCCGCTGTGTGTGTGTGTAGGCGTCTCGTTAGAACTCGAGACTTGAACAGGAGAAATTTTGCTACCTTTTGGTTGATCCTTTTGGTCTTGGTTCGTGGCCACTCTACTGTTCGGGTATTTTTGGACATCATCTTTATTGAAAATCAAAAAATATTGAAACCATTAGACTCCGCCCGTTTTTCAGTTTCCAGCTTCACTACGAAATAAGAAATCTGTGAAATTTCAAACTCCCGCCCCCTTGAATTCCACATTCTCTGTAAAAACTTCGACAGTAAGCCATGTACCCTGCAGCAGGATCTCCCTGAAAATTCATGGGAAATAAGACCCGAAACAGGAGGCGGGGCTTGATCTTGATCACGAAAATTCAAACCCTCGCACTCCAATTCCTCTTCCAGCTCGTCCGTCAATCCTCCACGGCCTCCGGCCACGGCGTCGTCACCAAGAAGCTGTCCCGCGAGAAGCTCTCCAATAGCTTGGCCAAATCCACGGCGGCCGCTTCCGCCGGTCGAGAATATCTCAAAATGGTCAAGCGATCCTCCTCGGCGCACTCTCGTCTCATGTCGCAAAGAACGTTTTCTGTCGAATCGGGATCCGTCGATTCGTCCGAACCATCGACTCCTCAGCTGACCGCTCCGCCAACCGATCACGGCGTTCTGTCGAGCGTCGGAGAGCGGATCAGGAGCATTTTTGGGAAGAAGGTGGGTCGATTCTTTCGTAAGTTTCCGGTTTATTAAAAAATGTATTCTTCCAGCCCCCACTCCACACCAAGAGTCTCTCGGTCGTCCAAACCGATCGCGTCGCCTCGCCATCCATGCGCTCCTCGTCGGTTTCCAGCAAGCCAGTCAACTATCATACTTCCACTCACCATGAGGTACTTTCCGAATCCCCTAAAATAGGTCCCCCCACAAAACCAAAGGTTTTTTTAATCCATGGAATCTGATGGTTCGGTTTCAGAAATTTGAACGTTAGAAACTCAACAGCTCGAAAAATCTGGAATCTTCTACCCAAAACCCAAAACTAACCCAAAACAGGCTCCGCCCACTAAACTCGTATCTATTTTCCAGGAAGACCACGTCCGTCTTCCACAGCACACCTCTTCATCAACCGACTCTCCAACTCAGGAAGGTCCCTCGAGCTCTTCGGGAATGTTCCGTTGGGGATCAAAGGAGAAGCCGTTGAGCAGTGCCACGCCGATCACCGCCAATGGACTCCGCTTGCCGCCGCTGAACTTGCGTCGTCGTGGAAGTGCCGATCAGAAGAATCGCGACTTCACTTCGCTGGGAGAGGACGAGTAATTGGGGGGACAAAGCTTCTTCATCTTGGACAATCAAACGAAAGAATGCAAATACAAACAATTTTGTGATGAAGTGTATATCAAAAAACATTTAAAACTTACAACATTTCGTTCAATAAATTTTCAATAAAGTATTGGGAGATGGATAGCGAATAGAAAACAAACAAAAGCTGAAAAATGAGAGTTTTGGGTGGGGGAAAACGGAAAACAGCAGATCGGTATTATGTGAGAAGCACGCGGAAAACTTTAAAGTAGAAGGAAACAGAGAAAACGAAATTAGGCGTGGCAATCATCATGTCCTCCGGCTGGCTCCTGCTTGTCGAGTTTGATGAGGTCGTCGATACGCAGTATCGTGATGGCAGCCTCCGTGGCGAACTTCAGAGATTTCACCTTGCTGAGAGCTGGCTCCAGAATTCCAGCCTCCTTGTTGTCGCGAATGTTTCCGGCTTCGAGATCCAAACCGGCCCTGGAAAGTCAAATAAATGAGAATGTTTTCATCAAAAGTGATAATTTACCATTTGAGATGCTGAAGTTGAGGAATGAGTTGAGCCTTCGAGTGATAGGCGCGAAGCTTGGTAACCAAATCAGTGGAATCTCTGGCGGCGTTGCTGGCGAGAACCTTTGGAATGACGAGAAGAGCGGAAGCAAACTCGGCGACGGCGAGTTGTTCGCGAGAGGACAAAGTTTGAGCGAAAGTCTCGAGGAAAAGACTGAGAGAAGTCTCAACGGCACCTCCTCCGGCGACCAGCTTCTTGCTCTCCAAAACTCTACGAACAACGCAAAGAGAATCGTGAATCGACCGCTCCATTTCGTCAAGCATCACATCGTTGGCTCCACGAAGGATGATGCTGCTGGCGGTGCGAGACTTTGGTCCCTTGATGAGAATCAGCTCGTCGTCACTGATTCTCTCCTGAACGACCTCATCGGCGTGTCCAAGAAGGGAAGCATCGAAAGCCTCGTCTCCTTCCAAAGTGGCAAGGGAGACGGTCAGTGTGGCTCCGGTGGCCTTGGCGATTCTCTTCAAGTCGGATTTCTTGCAACGACGAACAGCCATCGCTCCGGATTCGACAAATTGTTTCAAGCAGAGATCATCGATTCCTCCGGTGGTGAGAACAACGGTCGCTCCGGCCTTGAGGATCTTCTCAATGCGTCTCTTGGTGATGTCGAATTCCCTGAAAACCGAAAATTAGCAAACGAACGATATATGGCATTTCTTCTAATACACCGGCCACCCCATCAAAAGGACGGTCGATCAATTAGAGAAAATAAGGTAGCAAAACTCACTCTCTGCGAATAGCCTCAAGCTTGGCTGGGTCTTCCACAACAACTGAGATACCGAGATGCATTTTGGCCTTTTGAAGGGAAAAATCAAGGCAAGCGATCTTGGCGTTCTGCACACGGAGTGGCATGGCTTGACTGGCAACGGTGCAGTTCAACGCGTATCCCTTCACGAGAACAGATTCGCGAGCGCTCTTTCCGTGAGCCTTCAACACGTTGACTGCGTTGATTGGGTAGGTGACCTTTCCGTTGTTCTCAACTCTGACGGCTTCAGCGGCGTCGACGACAAGCTCTCCGAAGAAATCGGCATCTCTGAAGAGAAAAATTGTATTTCGGTTTTCATGAAAATCGACTCACGGTCCAATAATCTTACTGCTCATGGAGGTCTTGGCAGCGTTCACAATGGACTGTCTTCCAACAGTGTCAGAATTGAAGGAGATGTTCTCACTGATGTACTTGACGGCTTCCTTGCAAGCCAAACGATATCCATTAATGATTGTAGTTGGGTGAACTTTTTGCTTGACAAGTTCGTCGGCTTTCTTCAAAAGCTCAGCGGCGACAATAACAACAGAGGTGGTTCCATCTCCAACTTCTTCGTCTTGGAGCTGAGCCAGCTCAACGAGAACCTTTCCGGCTGGATGCTCAACCTCGAGCTGCTTGAGAATAGTAGCACCATCGTTAGTGACAATGACGTCTCCGACGTCGTCGACGAGCATCTTGTCTAGACCGACTGGCCCAAGGGAGGATTTCACGATGTTGGCGATAGCAACCGCGGCGGTGACTGGAAAACAATTAGGATTTGGAAAGGAGGTCCAACTTTTTGGTTACCATTTTGAGATCTGATGCTTTGTCCGGTGGTTCTCTTTCCGGTAAGAGCTAAAATAGATTCTCCAGCAGATGCCATTACCTGAAATCCAAAAATATGAAAATTTACACTCCACTGACACAGAAAAAAACGGAGAAACTTGAAGAAAGACAACGGAAATCTAATAAACTGAAAGAAATTTTCGGATGTTTACACTGAAAACTCCGAATTTTTGTTTTCCAGAAACTCGAAACAAGAGGAAAAATTCAAAGTGAAGTTGAAATTTAGTGGAGAAGTTTCTCTCCAAAAACCGTAGATTCTGCACTCGCAATGGCGGATCGCGGCGAGACCCGGCCAAATGCAGCGGAGCGCGTTTGCATCTTGCCGGAAAAAAAGGAGGGAAGCTAGAAAATTTGAACCCTCTTGCAGAATTCTGTGAGCTCGAGCTCGGAATCTCTCGCATGCGAGATATTTAGTTTTTTAACACAACATTGAATACTGCGAATAAATAATCTTGCCTGTTGGTTATTGAAAAAAATAAGATGGCGACAAATTTTGTAAAATGTTTCTAGTTGTGTGTCTCTCTGTTACTACAACAGTTCTGAAAAAGTGACCAACTAATAAAAAATCTATGAAAATCATTTTGTTAATTGAGGCATTTTTTCAAACTGTTACGGGAACCGAGATAAATTTGGTTAGGTGGATAAGAACATCAGCCACTCTCTGTGTTCCATTCAGGCGGTCCGCTTTCTACAATGGATTAAGATCGGGAAGGGAGGGCAAACGGCTCACGAGGCGACATTACATTCACTTCTCCCCGCATAGGCAGACAGTCAGAGGTCGGTCCTTCTCGACCTATCAATAAATCAATGATGCACCAAAGACCGAAGTACCGTTGGGATGGTGCGAACGAGGCAACGGAAAAGTTTTACCATTGGAAAGTTCAGGTTCTAGGACATATTTCCATTCTTTTGACAACTTCTGATGACCTCCAGAAGTCGAGTTTAGAGCTTCTGAAGTGTTCATCTCATTTCTTTAAATACTCTTTTTCCGTTGAAAGTGCAATCTTCAGAAGCTCATAACTCAATTTCTGGAGCTCATAGGCTATTATATAAGAAAGAAAAAAACGTTCCCTTCGCCTTTCTTTATCCGTTTCTCATTGTTCATTCGGGAAAAGCAACTGACCAGTCACTGGAACCCCCCCTTGCCTCCGTCGGTCATTTTCTGTACCACTCAATCGACCATCTGCTCCGTGTTCTCCTTCTCTTCATCTCTCCACCTGACACACTATTTCATCTCACCCCACAGAACAACATCGCCTATCTATTCGTCCGTCATTTCCTTTACCCCTTCTTTACATTTTCCAGTTGGTTCAGAGTACCATCAACAATTGGATATGTTCCCCGACTGGGCTTCACTGTTTGGCAGCAAAGACAAGAAGATGGTGAGTAGTTTTAGTACACTTTCAATGAAGGAATGACTGAATGTTGCAGCTGAAACCACTCACAAATGGTCTACAAAATGAGCGTTCAGTGGAGGAGGGCCAGAAACAGGTGGGCGTACTTTTTTAATTGGAAGGAGAATGCTAGGACTCAATAACTGTTGTGAAGAGCATTATTCACTCAGCTAGGGAGTTCTGGATCCAGTTCCAAAATCCAAAAACTTATCATGACTAAACTTCTGTTTTCAGATTTTGGAATTTGACGCCACCTTCCTCGCCAACCTATATTCCAACCGTGCCTGGAATGACACGACAGGAGGAGGTGCCAGTAGTAACAAAGCAAACAAGAACCGCGTTCCTCTTCCCAGTTACTTCTCCCCAGTATACAGTGTTGGGAAAGAGCCAATTGGTGATCCGGAGTTAAGACAAACACCATTGGAAGTTGTGGAGATGTATGTGGAGAGAAATACGCCATTCCAATGGACTGGAAAGTGCATGGATATTTATCTGGAAAGGAAGATAAAAGCGTATAACTTGATTGCCAGAGGAATGGAGATAACTCTTCACAAGGATGGAATCAACGCCGGAGGTCACATTCGTGTGAATATGGCTTTCATTCGACCGATCAAAGTTGTTGAAAGAGTCGTTTCACCGCCTGTTCAGAAAACTGTGAACCTGACAGAATCCAAGGACAAACCCACTCCTACATTGAAGATCACGGAGACAATCTTGGCTCAAAATACGACGGAGGTGATCAATATCGATAGCAAGACTACGGCAAGACAGATAATTGTGAAAGTGTTCAAGAATTTACGGATGGTGAATCTTCCGAGAGACTACGCTCTGTACGAGTATGTGCCACAGACCGATGAGACTGCAGGCACATTGACAAGTGAGTGATTTCGGAAGAAATTGTGATACTTTTAGGTTGTTTGCTGTGTTCAGAACACCAGAAGCGATGTTTCTTACTATTCGATTTCATGTTTGTTTCAGGAAAGTGGACTCAAATCCCGGACGACGCGTGCCCTCTGAAAGTAGTCCTCAATTGGCCTATTCCGCATTGTGGTCGTGCACTTGTACTGCAGGAAAAGGATAGAGATGTCCAGGTACTTCTTTTTTCTGTTTAAACGTCCCACTGATTGGCAAACACAATTTGGATGAGCTATCATTTCAGAAAAACACTGACAAAGTTGAGATGTCGGATATCTACTCAAAGGTTACGGGCCTGAACAAGAAGAAGGTCGACGTCAAAAATAAAAAGAAGTATGCTTTCCGTCTTATTGTTAACTCAAAGAGTTCGAATATGACATGCTGTTTTTCTTGACTTCAAAAAGGCATTCAAAATGTTGCCTCAAAATCTTCCGTTTCAACCCTATCAAATCACTATATTTCTGTCATAGTTACCGGCTAACGTATTCAATTGACTGGCATGTCGGCCTTTTCTTCGAGGTTCTAATTTCGATGCAGATTTACTATAGGAAACTCGGTGTTGTTTGACCATAAGTTTGACCCAGGAACTCATGCAATCTGTTAGAAATCTTATCTAGAACTTTCGTTTGATCTCACTGTCAACTATACTTTTTTCAGGTCTCGAACTGGGTTGTTCGAAACGACGCTCTCAAAAAGAGTTCCATCAAAATCGGAAAATTTTTGGAACAGCGAGTGCGGAGAACTCGTCTGGTTTCTCATGGTTATCGGTATTGTTTTCCTATTATGCGGAGCTTTCGTACTGATCTTCTTTCCCTCAAACGAAACGGGTCCTAAAGAAACAATTGTGAGAGGATTTCTCGAGAAAAATCTCGAGGAATTTCTTAGGAATTTCTACGAGGAAATGGAAAAATCAAAATTGCTAATCGTTTCTCAGACAGATACTTCTCTCAACCCGCAATAACTAAAAATCTCATCATTTATGTATTTTTTTCAGTATTCACCATCACACCTTTTTTTGATATTGTAATCTCTAAAGGTTTATGACTGAATTTATCTTTGAATGTACTTTTTGGTCTTATCTTCATATCTATAACCCATTTCTCATGTAATGTATAAAAAATACTTCTCCGGATTTTGCTGCCACATTTCTCGCCAGCCTACATTCCAACCGTGTCTGGGATGACACGACAGGAGGAGGTGCTAGTAATACCAAAGCAAACAAGAGCTGTTTTCCTCTTCCCAAATACTTCTCCCCAGTATACAAAGTTGGGAAAGAGCCAATTGGTGATTCGGAGTTAAGACAGACGCCATTGGAAATTGTGGAGATGCATGTGGAGAGAAAAACAACGCCATGCAAATGGACTGATGGGTACAAAGATCATGATATGGAGAAGAAGATAGATTCGTATAACTCGATTGCCAAAGACATGAAGATCACTCTTCACAATGATGGAATCAACGCCGGAGGTCACATTCGTGTTAATATGGCTTTCATTCGACCGATCGAAGTTATTGAAAAAGTCGTTTCACCGCCAGTTCAGAAAATTGTGAACCTGACAGAATCCAAGGACAAACCCACTCCTACATTGAAGATCACTGAGACAATCTTGGCTCAAAATACGACGGAGGTGATCAATATCGATAGCAAGACGACGGCAAGACAGATAATTGTGAAAGTGTTCAAGAATTTACGGATGGTGAATCTTCCGAGAGACTACGCTCTGTACGAGTATGTGCCACAGATCGATGAAACTGCAGGCACATTGACAAGTGAGTGGGTGGGAAGTAATTGTGATACTTTTAGGTTGTTTGCTGTGTTCAGAACACCAAAAGCAATGTTTCTTACTATTCGATTTCATTTTTGTTTCAGGAAAGTGGACTCAAATCCCGGACGACGCATGCCCTTTGAAAGTAGTCCTTAATTGGCCAATTCCACATGTCTACTCAAATGTTACGGGGCTGAAGAAGAAGCAGGTCGACGTCAAAAAAACAGAGAAGTATGTTATCAAAACTCAAAGAGTTCAAGATATTAAATGAATTGACTTCAAAAAGACGTTCGATATGGCGGCTCCGGTTTGAACCTATCTAATCCCTATTTCCAGTTTATCAAGTATCATCCTGACACTGTTTTGGACACCCCACCGATTCCGAGGTTTACGTAATGGAAGAGAAAATTCAAGCTCAAAAAGCGCGCAGATTGCAAACTCGCTGACGCTCCGCCTCTTTTCCCCGGAATTTTTTCCTCGGAATCCACCCTTCCTCGGAATCGGTGGGGTGTCCTTTTTTGTTCGTTCAGACAATCGTTATCCACTAATTGATACCTTTTTCAGGTCTCAAACTGGGTTGGTAGAAACGATGCTCTCAAAACGAGACTCACCGGTCAAAACCCCATCAGAAGAAAACGATTTCCCACTGTGCTTATGGTTCTTATTTGTTCCCCTGGGTCTACTCTCGATGTGCGGGTTTCTGCTCATTGTAATTGGCCTACCTTACGCACTGATCCACGATATATTCTTCAACGATAAGAATCCTTCGGAACAAGTCAATGTTGCGACAGAATTTCTACAGAAAAATTGCGACCAACTGCTTCGGAAATTGCTCGAGGAAGGGAGAAAGTGAAAAATGGTTTTCGTATGAGTCTTAAATCTCTCCACAACCAGATGCCTGATCATTTATGTGCCCTTTTTCCCATTCGCTGTCCTATAATCTGTTCCATTGTCAATTATTGTTTGTTCGAACACTTCTGATTGAATTTGCAAATCTTCCTTTGTTTTTCGTTTCAACATTTCCGTTCTTTATATGTATCTTTCTACCCATAATCAATCCTAAAAATTTTCTGACTGAATTTATCTTTGAATGTATGTACTCTTTGTCTTTTCTCAAAATCCATAATCAATTTCTCATATAATGTATAGTCATCAATCTCTCCTAACTGGCTATGTGCAATGTATCTGTCTCTTCATTTACATCCAAATGCTCAACAATTGTAAATACAGTACTGACCAAAAAGAATGCGAATTTGTTGATTTTCAGTGCAAAACGGTCAACTTTGAGCCGTTGAAAAGTATGCTCCAAACACTCAATTTCTCTGAAAATTTGTGGATGTATCAAGCAACTCTAGATCTTTATTTTTGTAGTTGACAACTTTTCACGAAAATCACAATCAAGTTAGTTATGTCGCAGTAACGATCATGGTTCCGAAAAAGGTCGAAATTTGCTGAAATTTTCGTAGAAAGTGGTCAGCTACAAAAATGAAGATCTGCAGTCGCTTGATACATCCACAAGTTTTCAGAAAAATCGGCTGGTTGAGAATTGATTTACAAGTCTTCAAAGATGACCGTTTTGCACTGAATATCAACAAATTCGCATTTTTTTGGCCAGTACTGTGAGTTATTAACTCTGAAGTCTTCATCCCGTATAGGAGAACACTGTCGATAAATCGAATGTCTTCTTACAGCATCGTGACGAAAGTGAATACGGTCAAAACATCGAGCGATCTATTGGAAACACCGTAACTGCTTGATCCGTAGTAGTAGTAGTATTTCTCGACCTGGAAAGATGAGAATAAAGATTTTGAGAGTTTATAGAATAACGTATTTACAATTGTAATCGCGACTGTGATAATATTGAGAACACATAACAATCGTTGAGCATTTAAATGAAGTGACAAATAGATGGCACATAGGGAGGAGTGATGGATGATTATACATTACATGAGAAATGGGTTATGGATATAAAGATAAGACCAAAGGGTACATTCAAAGATAAAATCAGTCATAAACTTTTAGAGATTACAATATCAAAAAAAGGTGTGATGGTGAATGCTGAAAGGGATACATATGTAAATGATGGGATTTTTAGTTATTGCGGGTTGGGAGAAGTATCTGTCTGGGAAACGATTAGCAATTTTGATTTTTCCATTTCCTCGTAAAAATTCTTGAGAAATTCCTCGAGATTTTTCTCGAGGAATCCTCTCACAATTGTTTCCTTAGGACCCGTTTCGTTGGAGGGAGAGAAGAGCAGTACGCATGCTCCGCCGAATAAGAACTGAATACCGAAAAACATGAGCACTATGACGGCTGTTCCGCACCGGCTTTCCCAAAATTTTTTCGACTTTGATGGTACTCTTTTTGAGAGCGTCGTTTCAAACAACCCAGTTCGAGATCTGAAAAAAGTATCAATTAGTGGATAAAGTTTGTATGAACAAACTGAAAAGTTTCAAGATATACCTGATCAAAAAAAACAACTTTTAATCACTCAATGAATCAGTGAGATCAAACGAAAGTTCTAGATAAGATTTCTAACAAGGAGAAGCAGGGGAAGGAATCTAAATACAGAGTTTCTTGAGTTTGGACGGATAGCATACTTCTTTTTATTTTTGACGTCGACCTGCTCCTTGTTCAGTCCCGTAACCTTTAAGTAGATATCCTGCATATCAATTTTGTCAGCGTTTTTCTGAAAGAATAACAAGATTTTGATGTTGGCTCATTGTGTTTGCCAATCAGTGGAAAACAAGCAGACAAAAGAAGCACCTGAACATCTCTTTCCTTTTCCTGCAGAACAAGAGCGCGACCAGAATGCGGGATCGGCCAATTGAGGACTACTTTCAGAGGGCATGCGTCGTCCGCGATTCGAGTCAGCTTCTCTGAAACAAACAGAGGGAAATTTCAGAATCTACGGTTTCGGTACCCTGACAGCACCAAAAATACTAAAAGTATTCCCATCTCTTCCTAAACCACTCACTTGTCAATGTTCCTGCAGTCTCATCGATCTGTGGTTCATATTCGTAGAGAGCGTACTCTCTCGGATAATTCACCGTCCCCAATTTTTTGAACACTTTCACAATCAGCTGCTTCGCCGTAGTCTTGCTGTCCATACCAATAACCTCAGTCGTATTTTGATCCAGAAGCACACCAGTAATTTTAACTGTAGGAGTGGGTTTGTCCGTGGAGTTTTCCTGGTTTTCAGTATTCTGAACTGGCAGTGGAGCGACGCTTTCAACAATTTCGATCGATCGGCTGAGGTCCATATTCACACGAACGGGACCGCCGTAAGTGATTTCATCCTCGTGAAGAGTGATTTCCATTCCTTTTGCGATTGAGTTATACGCTTCTATCATCTTCTCCAGATCAAGATCCATGCACTCGCCAGTCCATTCGAATGGTGTATCTTTCCTCACATACATCTCCACGACTTTCAATGTCTCTGGAGGACCTGCTGGTTCTTTTCCAACACTGTACACTGGAGAGAAGAAGTGAGTGAGGCAGTCTTCCGTTTCATGTTTTTTTGTTTCCCTGACACCTCCTCCTTCTATCGTGTCATCCCAGGCACGGTTGGAATATAGGGAGGCAAGAAATGTGGCGGCAAAGTCCGGAATCTAAAAACAAAAGTTCAGTTATACTGAGTTTTCGGATTTTAGAACTAGATCCAGATCTCTCGAACTAATTGCCTTCTGTTCTTCAAAAAAATTCTCGAGTACTAGCATTTTTCTTTCATCCATCCAATTAAAAACGTACGCATACCTGTTTCTGACCCTCCTCCATTAATTGCTCACTTTGTGGACCATCTGTATGCGATTTATGCTGAAACATTCAGTCATTCTTTCATTGAAAGTGTACTAAAACTACCCACCATTTTCTTGAGTCGGGTTCCCAGGGCTGAAATCCACTCGGGGAGCATTCTCGATTCTGATAGGGTCTTGCGAAGTCCTTCGAACCAACTGGAGAAAATGGAAAGGGTGTTTATTGATCGGCAAATATAAGTGAGGGTGCTTCTCTGTGGTGAGATGAAGTAGTGTGTCCAGTGGAGAGACGGAAAGAAGGAGGAAATGGAGCAGATGGTGAGAAGGAAAACGTTGTGGGTGGTGCATAAAATGTCCAAAGGGGGAACTGGAGGTTTTATTGACCGGTCAACGGGACTTCACGAAGAAACTATAGGAATGAGGAAACTAAAGGATTTCCAACCATCTCTACTCCAGAGAGCTAGCCAAAAGGTTAAAACTTTCCTATCGTCTTTCTTTATCCGTTTCTCATTATTCATTCGGGAAAAGCAACTGACCGGTCACTGGAACCCCCGTTGCCCCCTCGGACATTTTCTGTACCACTCAATCGACCATCTGCTCCGTGTTCTCCGTCTCTTCATCTCTCCACCTGACACACTGTTTCATCTCACCCCACAGAACAACATCGTCTATCTATCCGTCCGTCATTCCATATACCCCTTCTTCACATTTTCCAGTTGGTTCGGAGTACCAACAACAATTGGATATGTTCCCCGACTGGGTTTCACTGTTTGGCAGCAAAGACAAGAAGATGGTGAGTAGTTTTAGTACACTTTCAATGAAGGAATGACTGAATGTTGCAGCAGAAACCACCCACAAATGGTCCACAAAGTGAGCGTTCAATGGAGGAGGGCCAGAAACAGGTGGGCGTACTTTTTTAATTGGAAGGAGAATGCTAGGACTCAATAACTGTTGTGAAGAGCATTATTCACTCAGCTAGGGAGTTCTGGATCCAGTTCTAAAATCCAAAAACTCATTATGACTAAACTTCTGTTTTCAGATTTTGGAATTTGACGCCACCTTCCTCGCTAACCTATATTCCAACCGTGCCTGGGATGACACGACAGGAGGAGGGGCCAGTAATACCAAAGCAAACAAGAACCGCATTCCTCTTCCCAAATGCTTCTCCCCAGTATACAGTGTTGGGAAAGAGCCAATTGGTGATCCGGAGTTAAGACAAACACCATTGGAAGTTGTGGAGATGCATGTGGAGAGAAATACGCCATTCCAATGGACTGGAAAGTGCATGGATATTTATCTGGAAAGGAAGATAAAAGCGTATAACTTGATTGCCAGAGGAATGGAGATAACTCTTAATAAGGATGGAATCAACGCCGGAGGTCACATTCGTGTGAATATGGCTTTCATTCGACCGATGAAAGTTGTTCAAAGAGTCGTTCCACCGCCAGTTCAGAAAACTGTAAACCTGGCAGAATCCAAGGGCAAGCCTACTCCTACAGTGAAGATCAATGAGACAATCTTGGCTCAAAATACGACAGAGGTGATCAATATCGATAGCAAGACGACGGCAAGGCAGATGATTGTGAAAGTGTTCAAGAATTTACGGATGGTGAATCTTCCGAAAGAGTATGCTCTCTACGAGTATGTGCCACAAATCGATGAGACCGCAGGAACATTGACAAGTGAGTGATTGGGAAGTAATTGTGATACTTTTAGGTAGTTTGCTGTGTTCAGAACACCAAAAGCGATGTTTCTTACTATTCGGTTCCGTTGTTGTTTCAGGAAAGTGGACTCGAATCGCGGACGACGCATGCCCTCTGAAAGTAGTCCTCAATTGGCCAATTCCACATTCTGGTCGTGCACTTGTACTGCAGGAAAAGGATAGAGATGTTCAGGTACTTCTTTTTGTCTGTTTATGTTTTCCACTGATTGTAATCACAAGCTGGATGAGCCAACATCAACACCTTGTTATTCTTTCAGAAAATCACTGACGAAATTGATATGCAGAATGTCTACTCAAATGTTACGGGGCTGAAGAAGAAGCAGATCGACGTCAAAAAGACAGAGAAGTATGTTATCAAAACTCAAAGAGTTCAAGATATTACACGACTTGAATTCAAAACTGCTTTCGATATGGCGGCTCCGGTTTGAACCTAACAAATCACTTTTTCCAGTTTATAAAGTATCATCTTGACACTTTTTTGTTTGTTCAGACAATCGTTATCCACTAATTGATACCTTTTTCAGGTCTCAAACTGGGTTGGTAGAAACGATGCTCTCAAAACGAGACTCACCGGTCGGAACCCCATCAAAAGAAGAAGAATTCCCATTATGGGTATGGTTCATAGCAGTCCCCATGGGTCTTATCATGATGTGCGCGCTTCTGCTGGCATTATGCCTACCCTTCGTAGTGATCTACAATAGATTCATTGCCGATAAGAATCCTTTGGAACAAGTCAATGTTGCGACAGAATTTCTCCAGAAAAATTGCGACGAACTGCTTCGGAAATTGCTCGAGGAAGGGAGAAAATGAAAATTGTGAACCGTTCAGTATTTTTCCGTACGAGTCTTTGCTGATGCATGAATCTCTCCACAACCAGATATCTGATCATTTATGTGCCCTTTTTTCCCATTCGCTATCCTATAATATATTCTTTTTCAATTATTGTTTGTTCGAACACTTCTGATTGAATTTGCAAATCTTCCTTCGTCTTTCGTTTCAAAATTTCAGTTCTTTATATGTACCTTTCTATCCATAATCAATCCTAAAAACTTTCTGACTGCATTTATCTTTGAATGTATTCTTTGTCTTTTCTCAATATCCATAATCAATTCCTCATGTAATGTACAATCATCAATCTCTCCTAACTGGCCATGTGCAATGTATCTGTCTCTTCATTTACATCCAAATGCTCAATAATTGAAAATACAGTACTGACCAAAAGAATGCGAATTTGTTGATTTTCAGTGCAAAACGGTCAACTTTGAGCAGTTGAAAAAGCATGTTCCAAACACTCAATTTCTATAAAACTTGGTGAGTGTATCAAGCAACTCTAGATCTTCATTTTTGTAGTTGACAACTTTTAACGAAAATTACAATCTAGTCAGTTATGTCTCGTATAGTCCCGCGACTTTAAAAATCGGTACATTTCCGTGCGACCTTTTTTGGAACCATGATCTTTACTGCGACATAACTGACTTGATTGTGATTTTCGAAAGAAGTTGTCAACTACAAAAATGAAGATCTAGAGTTGATTGATACATCCACCAAGTTTTCAGAGAAATCGGTCCGTTGAGAACTGATTTACAAGCTTTCGAAGTTGACCATTTTGACTGAATATCAACAAATTCGCATTTTTTTTGGCCAGTACTGTGAGTTATTAACTCTGAACTATATAAAATTTTCCTTTTTTCCTGTCGATCTTTTTGATAAACTGATGACAATTGAAACTTATGGTTTCCCAATTTCCATTCGTTGCCTTTTTCAGAGAAGAAACTAAACTATTGTGAAATTCAGAATCCTCCACCCACAAAATCTTCATCCCGTATAGGAGAACACAGTCGATAAATCGAATGTCTTCTTACAGCATCGTGACAAAAGTGAATACGGTCAAAACATTGAGCGATCTATTGGAAACACCGTAACTGCTTGATCCGTAGTAGTATTTCTCGACCTGGAAAGATGAGAATAAAGATTGAGAGTGTTTATAGAGTTTTACAATTGTAATCGTGACTGTTATAATATTGAGAACACATAACAATCGTTGAGCATTTAAATGAAGAGGCAAATAGATTGCAAATAGTGAGGAGTGATTGGGGATAATACATTACATGAGGAATTGATTATTGATCTAAAGATAAGACCAAAGGGTACATTCAAAGATAAGTTCAGTCATAAACTTTTAGAAATCAAATTATCAAAAAAAAGGAGGTGTGATGGTGAATGCTGAAAAGGATACATAAATGATGAGATTTTTAGTTAGTGCGGGTTGGGAGAAGTATCTGTCTGAGAAACGATTAGCAACTTTGACTTTTCCATTTCCTCGTAAAAATTCTTGAGAAATTCCTCGAGATTTTTCTCGAGAAATCCTCTCACAATTGTTTCCTTAGGACCCGTTAGGTTGGAGGGAGGGAAGAGCAGTACGAATGCTGCGGTGAATAGGGCCGGAAAACCGATAAAAAGGAGAAACATGACGACGCCTGCTCCGCAACGGCTTTCCCAAAATTTTGCCGATTTTGATGGTACTCTTTTTGAGAGCGTCGTTTCGAACAACCCAGTTCGAGACCTGAAAAAAGTATCAATTAGTGGATAAAGTTTGTATGAACAAACTGAAAAGTTTCAAGATATACCTGATAAAAAAAAACAACTTTTAATCACTCAATGAATCAGTGAGATCAAACGAAAGTTCTAGATAAGATTTCCAACAAGGAGATTGCATGAGTTCTTGGGTCAAACTTTTTCTTGTAGACTGGGTCATGGAAAAATCGATATTCTTGTTTCAGGTTCCGGAAATGAAATCACTTCTGACCCTTGAGAGATTCGAAAAGAAACGAGCAGAGGGAGGAATCTCGATACCGAGTTTCCTGTAGTAAATTTGCATCGAAATTGCAATCTCGAAGAAAGGGCCGACCTGCCAGTCAATTAGAGCGAAAATGGTAGTTGATAACTATGACAGAAAAATAGTGATTCGACAGGTTTGAAAGGGAAGATCTCGAGGCGACATTTCCGAATGTCTTTTTGAAGTCAAGAAAACAACATGTGACATTCGAACTCTTTGAGTTTGGACGGATAGCATACTTCTCTTTATTTTTGACGTCGACCTGATCCTTGTTCAGCCCCGTAACCTTTGAGTAGATATCCGACATCTCAACTTTGCCAGTGTTTTTCTGAAATGATAGCTCATCCAAATTGTGTTTGCCAATCAGTGGAAAACTTGAACAGACAAAAAGAAATACCTGAACATCTCTTTCCTTCTCCTGCAGAACAAGAGCACGGCCAGAATGTGGAACCGGCCAATTGAGAACTACTTTCAGAGGACATGCGTCGTCCGCGATTCGAGTCAGCTTTTCTGAAACAAACAGAGGGAAATTTCAGGATCTACGATTTCGGTATCCTGACAGCACCAAAAATACTAAAAGTATTCCCATCTCTTCCAAACCACTCACTTGTCAATGTGCCTGCGGTCTCATCTATTTGTGGTTCATATTCGTAGAGAGCATACTCTCTCGGATAATTCACCGTCCCCAATTTTTTGAACACTTTCACAATCAGCTGCTTCGCCGTAGCTTTGCTGTCCATACCAATAACCTCTGTCGTATTTTGATCCAGAAGTACACCAGTGATCTTCACTGTAGGAGTGGGTTTGTCCGTGGAGTTTTCCGGGTTTTCAGTATTCTGAACTGGCAGTGGAGCGACGCTTTCAACAATTTCGATCGGTCGGCTGAGGTCCATATTCACACGAACGGGACCGCCGTAAGTGATTCCATCCTCGTGAAGAGTGATTTCCATTCCTGTTGCGATTGAGTTATACGCTTCTATCATCTTCTCCAGATCAAGATCCACGCACTCGTCAGTCCATTCGAATGGTGTATCTTTCTTCACATACATCTCCACGACTTTCAATGACTCTGGAGGACCTGCTGGTTCTTTTCCAACACTGTACACTGAAGAGAAGAAGTGAGTGAGGCAGCCTTTCATTTCTTGTTCTTTTGTTTTGCTGGCACCTTCTCCTATCGTGTCATCCCAGACACGGTTGGAATATAGGCCAGCGAGGAAGGTGGCGGCAAAGTTCGGAATCTAAAAACATAATTTTAGTTATAGTGAGTTTTTGGGTTTTAGAAAGGGATCCAGATCTCTCTAATTGAACTCTGTTCAAAAAATTTCTCGATGACTCGAATTTTTCTTCCATCTCATCCAATTAAAAACGTACGCCCACCTGTCCCTGTGCCTCCTCCATCAATCGCTCATTTTGTGGACCATTTGTGGGTGGTTTCTGCTGCAACATTCGGTCATTACTTGATTGAAAATGTACTAAAACTACCAACCATTTTCTTGAGTCGTGTTCCCAGGGCTGAAATCCAGTCGGGGAGCATTCTCGATTCTGATAGTGTCTTGCGAAGTCCTTCAAACAAATTGGAGAAAATGGAAAGGGTGTTTATTGATCGGCAAATATAAGTGAGGGTGCTTCTCTGTGGTGAGATGAAATGTGTCCAGTGGAGAGACGGAGAGACGGAGGAAACGGAGCAGATGGTGAGAAGGAGAGCGTTGTGGGTGGTGCATAAAATGTCCAAAGGGGGAACTGGAGGTTTTATTGACCGGTAAACTGGATTTCACGAAGTAACAATAGGAATGAGAAAAACTACAGGAAACGTAAAATTGTGTCACTGAACAAGTCATCAGTTGATTTTTGACTGTTGTCCATGCAGATTAGCAGATTTTTGTTGCTTGGTTTCCAATACCATCGGCTGGAGAAATTACAGTTTTTGAAACGGATTTCACAATTGAGGAAGGGTAACCAGCCATTCGTGGGTTACTCACGTGTCAAAAGTATATGTCTATCCTGGTTGTTAAAAGAACCAAAGATCTGATCTTTGTGATAGAATCTTTTTGATGAACTGTTGACAATTGAAACTTATGGTTTTGTCAATTTCCATTCGTTGCTTTTTTCAGAGAAGAAGCTAAACTATTGTGTAATTCAGAATCCTCCACCCACAACATCTTCATCCCGTATAGGAGAACACTGTCGATAAATCGAATGTCTTCTTACAGCATCGTGACGAAAGTGAATACGGTGAAAAAATCGAGCGATCTATTGGAAACACCGTAACTACTTTATCCGTAGTAGTAGTATTTCTCGACCTGGAAAGATGAGAATAAAGATTTTGAGAGTTTATAGAATAACGTGTTTACAATTGTAATCGTAACTGTGATGATATTGAGAACACATAACAATCGTTGAGCGTTTAAATATAAATGAAGAGACAAATAGATTGCACGTAGTGAGGAGTGATGGATGATTATACATTACATGAGAAATGGGTTATGGATATAAAGATAAGACCAAAGAGTACATTCAAGGATAAAATCAGTCAGAAAGTATTTAGAAATCAAATTATCAAAAAAGGAGGTGTGATAGTGAATGCTGAAAAGAATACATAAATGATGAGATTTTTAGTTATTGCGGGTTGGGAGAAGTATCTGTCTGGGAAACGATTAGCAGTTTTGATTTTTCCATTTCCTCGTAAAAATTCTTGAGAAATTCCTCGAGATTTTTCTCGAGAAATCCTCTCACAATTATTTCCTTAGGACCCGTTAGGTTGGAGGGAGGGAAGAGCAGTACGAATGCTGCGGTGAATAGGGCCGGAAAACCGATAAGAAGGAGAAACATGACGACGGCTCCGCACCGGCTTTCCCAAAATTTTTCCGTCTTCGATGGTACTCTTTTTGAGAGCGTCGTTTCGAACAACCCAGTTCGAGACCTGAAAAAAGTATTAATTAGTGGATAAAGTTTGTATGAACAAACTGAAAAGCCTCAAGATAATACCTGATTTTGACAAAACCTTTTAAGTACTCATTAGTGCAGTGAGATCAAGCGAAAGTTCTAGATAAGATTTCTAACAAGGAGATAACATGTTCCACGGTCAAACTTTCGCTTGTAGTCTCGGTCAAGGTAAAATCGATTCTCTTGTTTCAGATTCCGGAAATGAAATCACTACTGACCCTTGAGAGATCCGGTAGGAAATAAGCCGGGGAGGAATCTCGATATCGAATTTCCTGTGGAAAATCTGCATCGAAGTTATAAGCTCGGAGAAAAGGCCGACATGCCGGTCAATTAGAGCGAATATGGTGGCTGATAACTATGACAGAAAAATAGTGATTTGATAGGCTTGAAACAGAAGATTTTGAGGCGACATGCTGATTGTCTTTTTGAAGTCAAGAAACTTTGAGTTAAGACAGAAAGCATACTTCTTTTTATTTTTGACGTCGACCTGCTCCTTGTTCAGTCCCGTAACCTTTGAGTAGATATCCGACATCTCAACTTTGCCAGTGTTTTTCTGAAAAAAATAACAAGATTTTGATGTTGGCTCATCCAAATTGTGTTTGCCAATCAGTGGAAAACTTGAACAGACAAAAAGAAATACCTGAACATCTCTTTCCTTCTCCTGCAGAACAAGAGCACGGCCAGAATGTGGAACCGGCCAATTGAGAACTACTTTCAGAGGACATGCGTCGTCCGCGATTCGAGTCAGCTTTTCTGAAACAAACAGAGGGAAATTTCAGGATCTATGATTTCGGTATCCTGACAGCACCAAAAATACTAAAAGTATTCCCATCTCTTCCAAACCACTCACTTGTCAATGTGCCTGCGGTCTCATCTATTTGTGGTTCATATTCGTAGAGAGCATACTCTCTCGGATAATTCACCGTCCCCAATTTTTTGAACACTTTCACAATCAGCTGCTTCGCCGTAGCTTTGCTGTCCATACCAATAACCTCTGTCGTATTTTGATCCAGAAGTACACCAGTGATCTTCACTGTAGGAGTGGGTTTGTCCGTGGAGTTTTCCGGGTTTTCAGTATTCTGAACTGGCGGTGGAGCGACGCTTTCAACAATTTCTATCGGTCGGCTGAGGTCAATATTCACACGAACGGGACCTCCGAAAGTGATTCCATCCTCGTGAAGAGTGATTTCCATTCCTTTTGCGATTGAGTTATACGCTTCTATCATCTTCTCCAGATCAAGATCCATGCACTCGCCAGTCCATTCGAATGGTGTATCTTTCCTCACATACATCTCCACGACTTTCAATGTCTCTGGAGGACCAGCTGGTTCTTGTCCAACACTGTACACTGAAGAGAAGAAGTGAGTGAGGCAGCCTTTCGTTTCTTGTTCTTTTGTTTTGCTGACGCCTCCTCCTTCTATCGTGTCATCCCAGACACGGTTGGAATGTAGGCCAGCGAGGAAGGTGGCGGCAAAGTTCGGAACCTAAAAGCAGAATTGAACTCTGTTCAAAAAATTTCTCGATGACTCGAATTTTTTTTTCATCCCATCCAATTAAAAACTTACACCCACCTCTTTCTGACCCTCCTCCATTAATTGCTCATTTTGTGGGCCATTTGTGGGCGGTTTCTGCTGCAACATTCGGTAATTATTTCATTGAAAATGTACTGAAACTACTCACCATTTTCTTGAGTCGGGTTCCCAGGACTGAAATCCACTCGGGGAGCATTCTCGATTCTGATAGTTAGTTTGAAGTCCTTCGAACTAATTGGAGAAAATGGAAAGGGTGTTTATTGATCGACAAATATAAGTGAGGGTGCTTCTCTGTGGTGAGATGAAGTAGTGTGTCCAGTGGAGAGACGGAGGAAACGGAGAAAATGGTGAGAGGGGGAGCGTTGTGGGTGGCGCAGAAAGTCTCCAAGGGGGGAACTAGAGGTTTCATTGACTGGTCAACTGGACTTCACGAAGTAACAATAAGTATGAGAAAAACTATAGGAAACGGAAAATTGTGTCATTGAACAAGTCATCAGTCTAATTTTGACTGTAGTCCATGCAGATTAGCAGATTTTTGTTGCTTGGCTTCCGATACCATCGACTGGAGAAATTACTGTTTTTGAAACGGATTTCACAATTGAGGAAGGTTAACCAGTCATTTGTGGGTTACTCGTGTGTCGAAAGTATATCCCTATCCTGGTTGTTAAAAGAACCGAAGATCTGATCTTTGTGAGTCGGCATTAGCAATATAGTAAGAACAGCTTGGAATTTTTAGATGAGATACGATTTGCAGTTTTGCTTTTTCCATTTCCTCGTAAAATTCTTAAGAAATCCCTCGAGGTGTTTCTCGAGAAACCCTCTCACAATTGTATCTTTCGGACCCATTTCGTTGGAGAGAGAGAGAAGATCAGTATGCATAACCTAATTTTCTGAGCAGCCACATTATCTTAGATTATGAACAAACACTAAGATTATAAAAATCAGTGACATCGGCTTCGTAATGAAAGCACAAACTTGAAAGTTCGGAAATTTCGATTTTTCAAGTTTTAATTATCGCGTTCAACCAGGACTTCTAGCCATCTAATAACTTCAAATTTTTTGTAGATTTATTATAAACTATCTAACAATGGATATTAAGACAAGCCAAAAAAATTCAGTAAGAAAGTTTCTATAACTGACTGTGGATAGAAGGATACATACATATGAAAAACTGAGATTTTGAGGTAGAAGACGACGGATAAATTCAAAGATCTGCAAATTCAATCAGAAGTTTTAGAACGAACAATAATTGACAAGGGAATATGAAAAAGGGCACATAAATGGTCAGATATTTGGTTGTGGAGAGAAGAGAAGTATCTATTTGAGGAAATTGTCTCTCAGAAGACTCATACAAAAAAATGCTAGACGATTCGCAATTTTTCATGTTTTCATTTCCTCGAGAACTTTCTTAAGCAATTCGTCGCAATTTTTCTGGAGAAATTGTCCCGCGGAACTTTCAGGTTGTTCTGGAGGGTAGATCGCTTTGTAGATCGCTCCGATAGGTATGCTTAAAAAGATCCCAAGAGTGAAAAGCAGAATGAGAACCATGGCGACTCCTAAGATGATGTCGCACACTGATAATTCGCCCTCTTTCGATGGGGCTCCTTTTGAGAGCATCGTTTCAAACAACCCAGTTTGAGACCTGAAAAAGATATCAATTAGTAGATTACGATTGTCTGAACAAACGAAAAAGCGTTGGTTCAAAACGGAAAATCATGAGGCGCCATGTCGAACGCCTTTTTGAAGTCAAACCATGTAATGTTCTGAAATCTTTTAGTTTAGGTTGATAACATACATCTTCTTCTTTTTGACGTCGACCTGCTTCTTGTTCAGCCCCGTAACCTTCGAGTAGACATTCTGCATCTCAATTTTGTCAGTGTATTTCTGAAAAAATAACAAGATATTGCTGTTTTTTCCACTGTGTCACAAAAGCAACCGAAAATTCAAACATACATAAAATAAACTATCCTAAATGAATACCTGGATATCTCTATTATCCTTTTCCTGCAGAACAAGAGCACGACCAGAATGTGGAATCGGCCAACTGAGGACTACTTTCAGAGGGCATGCGTCGTCCGCGATTCGAGTCCACTTTCCTGAAAGAAATAAGGAATCTCAGAAAAAAACACGAATTTGGTATTATGATACCACCAAAAATACCAAACGATTCCCATCTCTTCCCAACCACTCACTTGTCAATGTGCCTGCAGTCTCATCGATCTGTGGTTCACACTCGTACAGAGCGTAGTCTCTCGGAAGATTCACCATCCGTAAATTCTTAAACACTTTCACAATCATCTGCTTTGCTGTCGTCTTGCTATCGATATTGATCACCTCTGTCGTATTTTTAGCCAAGATTGTCTCCGTGATCTTCAATGTAGGAGTCGGTTTGTCCTTGGATTCTGTCAGGTTCACAGTTTTCTCAACTGGCGATGAAACGACTCTTTCAACAATTTCGATCGGTCGAATGAAAGCCATATTCACACGAATTTGGCCTCCGGCGTTGATTCCATCATTATTAAGAGTGATCTTCATTTCTTTGGCAATCGAGTTATACGATTCTATCTTCTTCTCCATATCATGGTCCTTGTACCCATCAGTCCATTTGCATGGCGTTGTGTTTCTCTCCACATGCATCTCCACAACTTCCAATGGTGTATGTCTTAACTCCGAATCGCCAATTGGCTCTTTTCCAACACTGTATACGGGGAAGAAGTATTTGGGTAGAGGAACGCGGATCTTGTTTGCTTTGGTATTACTAGCACCTCTTCCTGTCGTGTCATCCCAGGCACGGTTGGAATATAGGTTGGCGAGGAAGGTGGTGCCAAAGTCAGGAATCTGAAAGCAGAAGCTAGTTATTGTGTTTTTGGGTTTTAGAACTGGATCCAGAACTTCCTAACTGACTGAACTCCGCATCTTCCTAAATTTACTGAGTGCTAGAATTTTCTTCTATCAAATCTAATTTACTCAAAAACGAACGTCAACTTGTTTCTGACTATCCTCCTTCAATCGCTCATGTTGTGGGCCATTTGTGGGTGGTTTCTGCTGCAACACTCAGTTGTTTCTTCATTGGAATTGTACTAAAACTACCTACCATTTTCTTGAGTCGGGTTCCCAGGGCTGAAATCCATTCGGGGAGCATTCTCGATTCTGATAGTTTCGTGCGAAAACCCTCGAACAAACCGGAGAAAGTGAGTTTATCGATCGACAAATATAAGTGAGGGTGCTTCTCTGTGGTGAGATGAAGTCATGTGTCCAGTGGAGAGACGGAGAGACGGAGGAAACGGAGAAAATGGTGAGAGGGAGAGCGTTGTGGGTGGCGCAGAAAGTCTCCAAGGGGGGGGGGGGGGGCACGCGGGGGTCTT
>LR545427.1:0-126939 GCA_900536305.3 Caenorhabditis sp. 40 LS-2015 | reverse complement strand
GGGGGGGGGGGGGGGGGGGAACTGGAGGTTCTATTGACTGCTCCACTGGACTTCACGAAGTAACAAGAGGAATGAGAAAACTATAGGAAACGGAAAATGGTGTCATTGAACAAGTCATCAGTGGATTTTTGACTGTAGTCCATGCAGATTAGCAGATTTTTGTTGCTTGGCTTCCGAAACCATCGACTGGAGAAATTACTGTTTTTGAAACGGATTTCATAATTTGAGGAAGGGTAACCAGTCATTCGTGAATTATAGTGAATTCAGTCTGGAATGTTTAGATGTTCCAATATCAGAAAAGGAGGTATGATGGCGAATGCTGAGAAGGATTGTGTATTTCTGAGTATCCCAGTATTGATCCGTTTCGACTCGCCTGGGAAGAGCATTGAGACATTGGGTGAGAATCAACAGAAAAAAACCTTTCTCGCTATTTTTTGTGAAGGCTTTCTTTCGGAAGCAGCACCATTGCCATCCCTTCATCAAAAAGATCAGCCCTATAGAATGAAAAGGAAATTTCTATAAAGATGTTATTGGTTTACAATAAAAACTTTTTTACAACTGTAATCGCGACTGTGGAAGTATTGAGAACACATAACAATCGTTGAGCATTTAAATGAAGAGACAAATAGATTGCAAATAGTGAGGAGTGATGGATAATAATACATTACATGAGGAATTGATTATTGATCTAAAGATAAGACCAAAGGGTACATTCAAAGATAAGTTCAGTCATAAACTTTTAGAGATTACAATATCAAAAAAAATTAGGTGTGATGGTGAATGTTGAAAAGTATACATAAATGATGAGATTTTTAGTTATTGCGGGTTGGGAGAAGTATCTATCTGGGAGACTATTCGCAGTTTCGATTTTTCCAATTCCTCAAGAAACTTCTTAAGAAATTCATCCAGATATTTCTCGAGAAATCCTCTCACAGTTGAAGAATCTTGTTCTTTAGGAGCATTGGCTTCGACACAGTAAACCAGTAAGCAAAACAGAAACACAAGAATGAAACACATGACGCCACCTCTCCATTCACCGTCCGGTTTTGAAGGGGCTCCCCCTGAGAGCGTCGTTTCAAACAACCCAGTTTCAGACCTGGAAAAGCGTTCAGTTTGTAAGTAACGATTAAATGTGGTAGTTGATAACTATGACAGAAATATAGTGATTTCACACGTTTGAGACAAAAGATCTTGAAGCGCCATGTCGAATGCCTTTTTGAAGTCAAGAAAAACAACATTTAATATTTTGAACTCTCTGAGATTGAACGGAAAGCATACTTCTTTTCATTTTCGACGTCGACCTGATCCTTGTTCAGCCCCGCAACCTTTGAGTAGGCATCCAGTATTGTATCTTCGTTGGTGCTTTTCTGAAAGATGGACAAGATGTTGATGTTGGCTCATCCAAACTGTGTTTGCCGATCAGTGAAAAACTTAAGCAGAAAAAAGAAGGACCTGAACATATCTTTCCTTTATCTGCAGTACAAGTGCACGACCAGAATGTGGAATTGGCCAATTGAGGACTACTTTCAGAGGGCATGCGTCGTCCGCGATTCGAGTCAGCTTCTCTGAAACAAACAGAGGGAAATTTCAGAATCTACGGTTTCGGTATCCTGACAGCACCAAAACTTTTAAAACTATTCCCATCTCTTCCCAACCACTCACTTGTCAATGTGCCTGCGGTCTCATCGATCTGTGGCTCATACTCGTAGAGAGCATACGCTCTTGGAAGATTCACCATCCGTAAATTTTTGAGCACTTTCACAATCATCTGCTTCGCCGTAGTCTTACTAACCACATCGACAAGCTCCGTCGTATTTTGAGGCAGAAGTACACTAGTGATTTTTACTGCAAGAGTGTCCGTGGAGTTTTCCTGGTTCACTGTATTCTGAACTGGCGGTGAAACGACTCTTTCAACAACTTCGATCGGTTGATCGAGGTCCATATTCACACGAACGGGGCCTCCGAAGTTGATTCCATCCTTGTGAAGAGTGATTTCCATTCCTGTTGCAATTGAGTTATACGCTTCTATCTTCTTCTCCTGATCAAGATCCATGCACTCGCCAGTCCATTCGAATGGTGTATCTTTCCTCACATACATCTCCACGATTTTCAATGACTCTGAAGTACCAATTGGTTCTTTTCCAACACTGTAAACTGGGGAGTAGAAGTGAGTGAGGCAGTCTTCCGTTTCATGTTCTTTTGTTTTGCTGGCACCTCCTCCTCCTATCGTGTCATCCCAGGCACGGTTGGAATATAGGCTGGCAAGGAATGTGTCGCCAAAGTCCGGAATCTAAAAACTAAGTTTAGTTATAGTTATAGTTTTTGGATTTTAGAACTGGATCCAGAACTTCCTAACTGATTGAACTCCGCATCTTTCCAAATTTATTAAGGCGCTAGAATTTTTCTTCCGTCCCAACCAGTTAAAAACGTACGTCAACCTGTTCCTGAGCCTCTTCGAGTAATCGCTCACTTTGTGACCCATTCGTGGACGACTTGTGCTGCAACATTCAGTCAATCCTCCATTCGAAATAAAACTACCCACCATTTTCTTGCATCGGACTCCCATGGCTGAAATCTAGTCTGGGAGTATTCTTGATTTTGATAGTTTTGTGCAAAATCCTCCGAAGCAACTGGAGAAAGTGGAGAGGGTGTTTATCGATCGAAATATAAAGATGAAGTGCTTCTCTGAGATGAGATGAAGTCATGTGTCCCGTGGAGAGACGAAGAGAAGGAGAAAACGGAGCAGATGTGGAGAAGGAGCACGTTGTGGGTGACCCGTAAAATGTCCAAAGGGGAAGCTGAAGTTCCTATTGACCGGTCAAAAGGATTTCAAGAAGTAACAATAGGAATGAGAGAACTATAGGAAACATAGGAAATGACACATATGAACAAATACTAGACGATTCTCAGTTTTTCATTTTTCCACTTTCTCGAGAAATTCCTGAAAAGTTCCTAGGGATATTTCTCGAGAAATCCTTTCACACGCCTTGGAGAATTTTGTCCTTCGGGACTACTGGGTGGACTTTCAGATTGTTCCTTTCTAAGTATCCCACTGTTAATTCGTTTCGACTCGCGAAACGGATCAACACTGAGATACGTGGAGATTTTTTTTCAGTTTTTTGTTCAAAAAGATCAGCGCGAGAGAGTGAAAAAAGGAAAGTTCTAAGAAGATTTTGAGAGTTTATAAAATTTGTTTACAATTGTAATTGTGACTGTGGTAATATTGAGAACACAAAACAATCGTTGAGCATTTGAATGTAAATGAAGAGACAAATGGAATGCACATAGTGAGGGGTGATAGATGATTATACATTACCAGAGAAGTTGATTTTGGATTTAAAGGTGAGACCAAAAGTTCCTGTACGACAGCGAATGAGGAAAAAGGAGACATAAATAATGAGATATATGATTGTGGAGAGAAGAATCTCTTTAAGAAACTGCTGTGACGACACATATTTGAAAAATACTAGACGATTCACACTTTTCCTTTTTCCACTTCCTCGAGAAATTTCTGGAGATATTCCTCAAGATAATTTCTGGAGCAATATCTCAACTCTTGTTTTTCCAGAAATCCTCTCACAAGCGGAGAAATTTGTACGTCAGGAGGCGCATCGGCGGAGGGACGGAAGATAAATGTAAAAATTAAGGAAAGTGGTATTACAAATAAGAGCGTACATAATAATGCTCCGCATGCCTCTGCCGAAAATACGTTATTTTTTGATGGGGAGAGCGTTCGAGTCCTGCAAAAGGTTTCAATTAGATAACGATTATCTGAACAGACAGAAAAGTGTCAGGATGATACTTGATAAACAGGAAAATAGTGGTTTGATAGGTTCAAACCGGAGGATCCTGTGACGCCATATCGAACACCTTCTTGAAGTTAAGAAAAGCAACAAGTAATGTTTTGAACTCTTTCAGTCTAGACGGATATCATACTTTTCATCAGTTTTGACGACTACTTGATTCTTGTTCAGCCCCGTAACCTTTGAGCAGATTTTTTCCTGACCCTCCTCCAGCAATCGCTTCCTTTGTGATCCATTCGTGGACGATTTATGCTACAACATTCAATCATTCCTTCATTGAAAATGTACTAACACTACCCACCATTTTCTTGTATCGAATTTTCATGGCTGAAACCCAGTCTGGGAGTACTCTTGATTCCGATAGTTTCGTGCGAAGTCTTTCGAATCAAATGGAGGAAAATATAGAGGATGTTTCTCTGTGCTGAGATGAAGTCGTGTGTCCCGTGGAGAGACGAAGAGAAGGAGGAAACGGAGCAGATGTGGAGACGTGGTGGGTGGCGCATAAAATATCCAAAGGGGTAAATGGAGGTTCTATTGATTGGTCAACTGGATTTCACGAAGGAACAATGCGAATGAGAGATTTTAATGTTTTAGGTGTTTCGGCTGAAGACCTGGAGCGGAGATGAGAAAACGATTCAAAAAGTTTTCAATTGACGAAATGTAGATCGCGATGTGATTTGTCGATTGGAGACTGAAGAAGCTTCTTGTTACAGTTGATAGTTTTCAATGTGCTCTATATTTAGTCTGCTGAAACATCAAACAGGGGTTTGGTGCATTATTCATTCATTCCGGAAAGCGAGGTCTGAATCAATAACGGGTTTTGTTCATCAACTGTTTGTAATCATTCTCTGAAAGTTTCATAATAGTAGTTTCGTGCAGCAGATATTCCTTCTAGTTCTGTGTGAGACTAGGATTCTCGAACGAAAAAAACACGGAGTGCTTTCCATGGGAAGTTATTGAAAACAGAAATATTTCAGGACATCAATATTTTTGACAGTTAGTTTTGCTATCAGGATATCTCCACGCAACAATCCCCTTTCATAATTAACCAAGACTTTACCGAATTCTTCGAAAAATGATGTCGCGTCTTCGACAAGCTCCTGTCCATAATTGAGAACTTGCTAGACCTGTCTGAGCATAAAGACCTTGCTGAACTATTCCTTTGTCTCGTCCCTCTTTTCGTGTTACGGTAAACCATCAAGGTTCAACTTTTCCAGTCAATTTCAGTGAAGACATCGACAATGCACTGAAATCGACGCAAACGCGCTCTGTCGCCACGCGTTAGAGATTGGAGGCGGCTGAGTGACGCGTTTCTGGTGCCTCCCTTTGCGCATTTCTCGATTGAGATGCCGCGATTTTAATGGCCGATAAATTAACATTTTAATGTTTTTATTGTCAATTCAGGAAAATCTCGAAAAAAGCTATTGTTAAGACACTTGGCGCGAACCTGGTGCCACTTGAAATCTTTAAAGTGGGAGGAACCTATCCAAGTTCGAGCCAAGCGTCTTGATAAAATGTATTTTCGAGATTTTCTTAAATTGACAATATGCGTTTCTCGCGAATATTTTTACCAGGTTTTCCATGTTATCTTTATTAAAACGCAAATATGTCGTTTTTCGGGGTCAAATATTGATCTTTGCAGGCCCCTATTAACGGGAATGGAGCCGCCCTGTACATCGGACTCCAATCAAATAAAAGTGAGTCATTATGGCTTGCTGATGAAAATTTCAACATAATTTTCAGGTTTTCTATTATCTCGACGATGAAACAACACCCTACGTATCTGTTATCGACACCCGGGAAGGTGTGGCGACGCTGGGCAATTTTAAAAACTCGTTCACAAAAAGAGGCTACAAGTATTACGGGAAGGAGTTGGATCAGGATATTCAGCGGTAAAACTTGAAGCGGAATTTGTCATTCGAAAATTCGGATTTTTCAGAGAAGTAAAAGTTGAACTGATTGCCGATTCCGATCGTTTGCGAAGGTCTCAAAATGGGTTTTACGAAGTTTTCCTTGTCAGCACTCCGGGATACGGAACGCTTCCCAGGAACACGGGAACGATGACGAGACCGCAGAGGGCCGCTGTGGATAAAGTATGGTGTCTTAGAGTTATTAGAAACCTGCAAAGTCATCCTAGCTGTTTCAGAGACGCAGGAGGAGTGCGGACTTTGACGCCACTCCGTATTCCGATGCTAGTCTAGCGCCTAGCACTATCGTTAGCAGGAGAGCCGGTGAGCACCTAGCCGAAATGTACACTTCGAATTCGGAAGACCCCTATCTTTACGATGAGCACACGAGGCGAATCACGGACGATTCCTCGATGTACGAGCCTCTGGCGGCTAGAGACATGAATCGGTACCATGACGATGATCGGAGGAAGAAGAAGCAGAAGAAGGATCGATTTAGAAGGCCCTACGTGCCCAGTACGATTAGTTCTGCCACCGAGTCAAGTGTCAATAGTGGGTTGCCAAGGATCCTCGAAATCTATCTACCCATGAAAAACGTTCCCTATCTTGGTCTGAGCGTTTGCACCATGGACGGTCACATTTTTGTATCGGAAATCGCACCGGAAGGAGCTGTGGATAAAGATGGACGAGTGAATGTGGGAGATCAAATCCTACAAGTCAACCGTGTCTCTTTCGAAGATCTAACAGGACCACAAGCAGTTCGAGCACTGCGAGAAGCGGCTGGCTCGAAACGACCCATCATTCTCTACATCAGCAAGTATAGAAGACCTGCGCCGAGCGAGTACGAGGATCCACTGGCATCGATGGCTTCGGAGACGATGCCTCTGGATGTGGGAGTTTGGGTAGAGACTGCTGTGTAAGTATTTGAGATGGAAATGTTGAATTGAAACAAAGATTTGCAGTCAGAACACCGAGAAAATGAAAGCGCTCGGACTGGATCCCCAAGAGCAAACCATGACATCAGTCGATGATGGAACCTTGCCATTCACCTCCACTGCTTCTGACGACGAGGAACGCATTCTCTACGATCAACGAAGGAATGGGATTCCGAGAGCTCTTCTAGAAGAAGCGGAACGGAAGAAGGAGAACGAGAGGAATGAGAAGGCGGAGCAACTCACCGAGCTTATCGATCCGATTATTGTAGTTCGCGCAATGGCGAAACCCGATTCGGGATTAGTCGTGAAGAATCGAAAGTGGCTGAAAATTCTAGTCCCCATGTCATTTATCGGTCGAGACTTGATCGATTGGCTCGTGGATCATATGACGGATATTCATAGTCGAAAACATGCGAGACTCTACGCTGCACGTCTTCTAGCAGCTGGTCTGATTCGCCACGTGGTTAGTAAGCTGACGTTCACTGAGAAGTGCTATTATGTGTTCGGAGACGGTATCCTCCCCGCGGACAGAAATTCAACGGACACCTCTGGCACGAGTGGCACGACGAGAGTGGAGGCGACTACCGAGGTGACGTATGTTGGTTCACCAGCTCCGCACGCGTTGCAGACTAGGATCGGAAGAAACATTCCTCCGCATCGTCTAGAGACGACCACACTGAGTCCGGTGGCTCATGATCAGACCTGGCTGAGGAGAAGGCGGGACTGTGAGAGCCCGATGACGAATGACTATGCCTCGATGGTTGGGGAGAGTCAGATAGGCATGAATCCGGCTGGAAACTATCATCCTTACGGCGCAAAGAATAATATCCGACAGCAGGTGCCTGCTCCATCGCAAGTGACGTCTTCTAGCTTGACTAACGGTAAGCATCAAGAGCCATCAGTGCTATCACGAAATCAGGTCAAAATTCTAGGAAGCGGTGGAATCGGGGGCCCGCCGCCGACGCCTCTCTCCAGTACTATGGTTCTAGCAGCCTCTCCGATTCAACCGAACAACGGCGTCAACGATTTTGACGCGGAGAACAATAGCAGCGGCAAGACTACGCGTACTCTACGGACATGACCTCTATTGAAGAAAAATTGCCTTAACTACTTAAAATACGTGCTTTATTGATGTAATATTTATTCCCCCCAAGTTCCCTTCTCGATGTATTTATTTTATATGTACTTTATTCTGTGTAAAATTGATTGTGATTAGGAGAATCGATGAGTTATAAAAAACACATGAACAGCGCCGAACACTGTCTTCGAAGTCCACTCGGAGTACACCAAGACGTCCTTCGAAGTATTCCAGAAGCACATGTTCGCCGAGCAAATCGACAGCTTATCGGTCCGCGAACAAATCACACAGTGGACGATGAACTTTCGAGAATCTTCGCGTTTCTCGAGAGCTTTCGACAGCTTCTGAATCATCTTGCTCATCCAATCCGACGTCTTCAGCGGGGAGTATGCATCGGTGCCGACCACCGAATCGAACGTCTTCTGAATAATCGCATCGATGGCTTCCTCTTCTGAATTTGAAAACGCCTTCTTGTTTTTCTTCTGTCGTTTTTTGTTCTTCTTCTCGATGAGTGCTCGGAGAAGTTTTTCGTTGTTGGATTCCACCGGATTAGAGGACTCGGTGTGTACAGAAGAGGATTCTGAATTGTTTAGGCTTTTTCGTTTTGGAATTTCGGAATTTCAAATACCACTCATTTTGCTTCTAAAAACGCTGAAATAATCCTTGGTTTCCTCTGAAATTCGCTGAAAACTGCCACGTTTCACTCTCGTCGTCTGCGCCTCTTCTCCTTCAGCAAACCCGGAAACTGTCGGCCGCTTCATTTGCCAATTTTTAGCGATTTCCAATTAGAGAGGCACAAATTCAGCGAAAAGTCGGATCTATGTTTCACAAAATTTCAAAGTTTGTCCTCGTTTTTGTCGAGGAAACTGTGTTTCATCCCAATCTTTGAACTTCCGACATACTGTTGCACAAGGCGAACCACATCAAAAAGGCCGCATTTTCGAGTTTCATATGTTTGTTTACTCTTCTAGTCCTTCTAGCTCTGATGGTTTTCTCTAAAATAACTTCTCCGTTATTCCGGAAATGACAGCGAAAAAAAAGTTAAACTTTCTGGAGACCGGTGACGACTTTTTACAACTTTTCTATTTTTAGCCAAGCCTTTTCTAAGACCTTATAAGTCTCCAGAAACTCTTGAAATGTCGAAACTTGAATGTATCAACTTCTCATTGTATTCTTGCTCTTCGTCCAGAAAGCCAAAACTTTTGACGCTGGTCTAGACGGACTCGTCAAGAAGACGCCAGCGGGGAATTCCGGTATCCTGAGGAATTGCAGCAGTAATCAAGTGAAGTTTATCGAGCAGTGCTATTTAGAAATGTTCAATTCGATTGGTTTGAATGTCACTAGTTTGCCGGGTGCGGCAGAGGATCCGTTCAAGAATATTCGGTTGGATTCTGGCGGAATGTGCAGGTACAGTAACACATTCAGTTAATAAGAAAAAACAATTCGAAAATTACAAGCCCGCCCAAAACCGAACCCATGACCTGCTCGCACAAAACGCGCGCGCAACCCACTGCGCCGCACATACAACTTCAAAACGTCAACCACTTTCCATATAAAATCCCTCTTGTTTTCCAGAACTCTCTCCTCTCTGCGCCGCTGCCATAGCGATGTCATCAACGAATGCCTGAACTACAACACCTTCGATGCGATATTCCATGACGAAATAAATTCGACCTACTATGTTTCTCAAACAGCCTTCCTTCAATTCTTTTGCGACTATGGCTCGGAGTGTGTGTTGTGAAAGTTCGCTCTTTCGAAATTATAATGGTTACAAGTTTCAGTCGTCTACTACTACGACTGCCTCCAAGTGATTGATCTCGACGAATTGTCGGATACAGTATACGACGAGTGTTCGGTTTTAGAAGTGGGGACTTGCAAGTGAGTCATCTGAATCTTGCAGAGGATCCAAAAATAGAAAACTTTCCATTTTCAGCTCCGTCAAAATCACAACTCAATGCGAGCGATCAGTGTTCCGTAACTATTGTGGACACTCGTCGGCCATGTCCTACTGTCAATACTTCAAAGTAATGGAGAAGATGACCGGATGGGGGTCTTGTGAATATATGCCTTGTATCAACTCAAAGTTTAGAATTGATTTAGTTTTTGCAATTTTGGCTTATGCTGTTTTTAAGTTACTCTTTTGACGCCAGAAGTTTCTAGGATTGAATAAAGTCTATACCAGGATGATACGGCTGACTCTCCGAATCTCAGAATTTCCCTGAATTGCTGCATCTGGAAAATCTAAAAACCTCGAAATCTCAAGATATATCAGAAACTCAGAAATTTGAGATTCGACTCCATATGAACTTGAGAAACAGAGTAAGATATTAGAAAACTCTCACACTAAAGCAAAAAAAAAGGCAACGATGTTCTCTGCGCCTCTCCTCTCTCGAATCATAATCAATTTTGAGACGTTATATCTCCGAAAGGGGCGGAGCTATCAAAAAGTGATAAACTACAAAAATGTGGGGAATTTCAAGATGAACATTTTTGTAGTTGGTCACTTTTTTTATAGCTAACCCAGTTTTTGAGATATATCGCTGTAAAACTTAATAACAGCCAATTTTCTGAAAATCCGTGATGTCTGTCAAGATTCGCTCTTCTGACTCTTCTACGATCTTTTGTCGTAATTTCCAACCTTCTCTGATAAATTAATCATTCCCAGTTTCACCTGTCCAAAATTTTGAAGACTCCTGAAAATTTCCAGTTGTTTCTTGTTCGCTTCTCTTCGTTTTCAATCGATTGCCCGTTGTCTGAACATAGCTACTTTCAAGAGTCATACTCAGATATAAAACGCACAATTTCCTTTATAGATGCTCCTTCAATACCACAAAATCGACGCGGACGATGAAAATCGTATCCAGTTATTGATGATCGATCTAGTCGAGTTTATCCTGTTGATGTCTGAAATCTTGGCCATCTTCATTGCCAGTCTCAATATCAGAAAATATCAGTTCCATTTCAATCTGAAGTTCATTTGTGCTTATTGCGTTCTTGCTTATGGTTTTGACATTATTGCAAGATGTGTTATTATGAGTTTCGAAGTGGGCCTTCTTGATTTGGGTTCGTGAAAAAAAGCCATGAGTTTTTTGGTCCAATGTCGGCTTAATCTTCCATTCCAGACGACGAAATAATCAAGGAAGAGTCCTCGAAATATCCATGGAAATTGTCCAATGCCTTTTTCATAGTTTTGTTGTGCTCCAGTTTATACCGTGTCTTTTTCATGGCTCTCATTGCTTCACTGTAAGATTTTGATCAACTCTGAAGCTTTGACCACTTTCAGTGGAAAACTGCGCATTTTGAGGAGCTGAAAATATGGATTCTAGCCACTCGATCTTCCTGAAACTTTGTGGTTATATTATGCAACTCTAGTTCTCTCATTTTGTAGTTGACATCATTTCTTCAGCTCTCACAGTTTTTGAGATATGTTCGTCTTTAAATTTGAGCCATGAGATTGACTGTTTCTCTGCGTCTCCAACTTTCTAGGCTCTAATTTGAAGGCACATAACTCAAGAACTATCCGAGCTAGAAAAAAGTTGTCAACTACAAAAATGAAGATCTAGAATTGATTAATACACCCACCAAATTTCAGAAAAATCAAGTACTTGGTAAGCACCTCCTCAAGTCCTCAAAGTCGCCTGTTGTCCACTGAACACTGTGACAATTTACAGTTCAATTTTGCTACTGTACACTGATTACTACCGTCCACCTATTTTTTCCTTTTTAGAACCCTCCTTCTCGCCATCGAACGTTATTTCGCAACCATCTGGGTATCCACATACGAATCCAGAAAGTACAAAAGGATTTCGTTTTTTCTAATAGGAACCAACATAGTTGCCTGTTTTGCAGGTTCTCTGATGTTCCATTATGGTAAGGATCAGAGGATCTAAATTCCTTATCGGTTCTAGAGATAACCCATTAGCAACGTTTCATCCAAACTTTTCAGAACTCCTCATCAATGTGATTCTGGTTGTACCTCTTGGTGTATGCATCAACATTGTATCCATTCTATTTTTTCTAACTCTTCACAGTCTCAACAAAACGAATATGGAGGTTTGCCAAACCCGCGACATCATGCAGTCCTATACGCTAAGTTTGCGGTTCCAGCTGAATGAAAATTTGAAAATCATGAAGGTATCTGCTGCAAACGCGCTCTATGGAGACTCTTTCAAAACATGTGTTTCTTTTAGTGGCTCCAAAACTGCATCCTCGTTGTCACTTTTTTCAACTCACTGCTCGCCGGATTTTTGATCAGTGAGTTTTTGTTTTTTCCGTCGAAATTCAGCTGTTTCAAAAATCTTCTTTCAGTTTCAAATCATGGCTATCTGAAGGAAAACTATCCGATTCTGGTCAAGTATTGTCATGCGTTTTTAAACTTGGGAATAGCGATGTAAGTTGGCTCTATTGTATTTACAAAGTTGAAAGAAGCCAGTTCGAGCCATTTTTTCAGTTACGGTCAAATAACATTCTGCGTTGTCGTCCTAGCCGACCGCAATTTCCGGGCCTACTTTCTCAAATTCCAAGTGATACGAGTGTTCCTGAAACCATTCTTTGGCCGAATATTTCCTGACGATTTCAAAGTGAAAAAGGCGTTGTCTACAAGCGAAGAGACGAATGTGTACTTTTCAAAGTTGAGCTCACAATGGGATGATCAGATTTTGAGAAATGCGGACATTGGGAAGGAAAGGAAGCGGCGAAGGAAAACTTTTTCTTGCTTTTGAGTTAAATAAAGGTCTTCATTGGTTTCAGTTTGTAAAGGTATCATTTCTTCAATAGAGAAAAGAAAATAGTTTAGAGTTAAACGACAAGACAGCACGCGTTTTGGAGAGAGCTCAGACACTCTCGTCGTCTGCGCTCTCCCAACGGTGGCGCATCCCTTACCGGCACTTTGAGCTGATTTATCTCGGTTCCCTAAACAGGTATCAAAAAGTGGTCAACTAATAAAATGTTTTTCATAATGTCATAAACATTTTGTTAGTTGATCACTTTTTGATAACTCCTACCGAAACCGAGATAGCTTAGAATAAAGTGACGGTAAACTCCGTGCGCTGATTATCATTTGAGCGAGCTTACCCCTCCATATTTTCCCCTCAAACGGGGGCAACAAACACATCGTAAGTATGTATTTGTCAAGTGAGTCCCTTTCTTCCGAAAGCGGTCCCCAGGGGGGATCAGTCACTAATCCTCCATTTCAATCGTCGTTTCCCCCCGTTTTCTTCCAATGTGTTCTTCTCTTTTATTCTTTACTTTTCCAAACGGAGGTCATCATCAATGGACTATTACACTTTCTTACTCTTTTTATTAGGATTTTTGAGAGTCAAGGCCAGTGTAGATGAGTACAGATTGTTGCAGTATTTGAAGGAGGTAATCTGATGCAAGTTTGCTCTATTGACAAGAATTTTGAAGAACTATGACTCATTCGAGCGGCCCGTCGAGAACAGCTCCGCACCTTTGGATGTGCAGGTTCGATTTCTGTTGAATCAGATTTTGGATATTGATGAGAAGAATCAGGTCATGTCGATTTTGGCATATATGGACTATGTGAGTTTTTGATCCCTTTTCAAAAATCGAAAGAAGCTGACTTCAAACTCGAAGGAGGTCATGTTGTCGGATCCTAGTCCAGGATCTGACCCAGTTTCATATCATCATAACGTGGAACTTTCAGCACTGGAACGACTACAAACTGAAATGGGACCCGAAGATGTTTGGTGGAATTCGGGATGTTCGATTTTCAGGTTTTCCTTTTCTTTTCTATTTTTTGAAACCAATGCTCAAAAATTTTAGGCGACGACGATGCAAGCTTCAAACTGTGGAGACCCGATGTGCTTTTATTCAACAGGTTTTTTTCTAGAAATACCTGATAGTCAAGTTCAATTTTCCAGTGTATCCGAATCATTCGATTCCACCTATTCCTCGAGATTCATCGTGTCTTCGAATGGAGATGTTCAACAGAATCCGCCTGGGATATTCAGGTTTGTTTGTCAGGTGAGATTGTGCGCAATAGAGCGCACTTACATTAAGATGTTCAGATCGACGTTACCTATTACCCATTTGATCAGCAGACTTGTTTCCTAAAGCTCGGCTCCTGGACCTATAATGGACAATATATCAATTTGGATTTCCTGTTGAGAGAGATAATAGGTGGGTTTGGGAAGTTGCAATGGAGCAGAGAATTTCATCCGTTTCTAAGGGGGTCGCCTGATATCAGGATATATTACTAAAACGGAACAGGAGCCACGCGTCTTTAGAAAAAAATTATGTCACTTTTTAAGGACTCTCAAATGAGCTTAAAACTGTGATTGTTTGAACGAAACTGAGCGGATGTTTTATGGGTTAAGAACTGGTTAGACTTCGTTTTTTAAGTCGATGTTCTAGATGTTCCAGAACTAGGATATTTTTCAACTTTGAGTATAGCAATTTTCGCATCACAACTAGCTCAAGTGTTGACGTGCTCGATCTCATTCGTTTGGAAACTTGCACATGTCTTTTCGAGAATCCAATTAAGAGTTGATTCTCCCAAAAAAATTTCAGGCCTCCATGGAAAACCAATCGTAGTGGAGCCAGAAAGATCCAAGACGAATCCCCAATCATATTTTGTGAACGAGTCGATCGACCTGCAAGTATATCTACAGAATGGGGAATGGGATTTGGAAGGGACTCCGGGTAACATTTTCCTGAACGACAATAGAGTTCAATAATCTAATTTTCCAGGCAAGCGAGTGGTCCAAAGATTTGGAACTGAGGAGTATCACGAGCTCTATTTCTACATCCACATCCGTCGTAGAACACTGGCTTATGGCATCAACTTGATTATTCCATCTCTCGTGATCTCCATGATGACCATTCTGGGATTCACCCTACCGCCAGATGCTTGTGAGAAGATTACTCTGGAAACCACCGTCCTCCTCTCCGTGATTTTCTTCCTCCAAATGGTCTCCAATACAAGCCCTCCACAATCTCAAAGTGTCCCGATTTTGGGTTAGTTTTTTCATTGAAAGCTCAAGATTTTTCCTGAGAATTTCAGCCGCATTCTTCTCGTGTTGTTTGATGTTGGTCGCGTGCTCTTGCGTGTTCACTGTTCTGACACTATCCCTACATCATCGGAAGCCAGAAACTCACGAGATGAGTCCGACGGTGAGTTTTTGGGACTAAGATTTTGAGATTCTGAGATCTTGAAAACTTTCTGTTCCAGATGCGGAAAATTTTCATCGACTGGCTCCCCTACATCCTATGCATGTGCAAACCAGATCATCCGAAAACTCCGAAACCCAAAGTTTTGGGCAAATCGATCGCTCCGATTCATCGACTCTCCACTATTCCAATGCTCAATCTGCCGAGAGTCTCACAAACTCAGTTCCCGGACAGAAGTGTCTTCGTTTATCACGGTGAGCCCTCAAAGCTGAAGTTCTAGGAAAATACTTCTGCCTTCAGAAGTCCCTGCGATCATCAAAAACACGTCGAGAATTTGCTCGGAACTTTTGATCATAGAACGAGATATCGAGAAGATGGTGAACAAGATTGAGGAGGACTCGAAGGAGGAGATGGTGATTCACACTTTTTGCAAATTTGAATTCCCTCCATTTTTCAGTCACGCTCTGAGTGGAGATTCGCGGCGATGGCAGTGGATCGGCTGTGTCTTTACGTGTTCTCAGCGTTTATTACTGTGATCACTTGCGGATTGATTGTTCCTCATATTATTGCTAACCTATAGAAGATTTATATTGTTTTTAAGTGAGTTTGAATTCTTGAAATCTTAACGGAAACAATTTTGGGTAAAATCATCCATGTTGACCGAAAATTGAGATGGAACTCTTCATCAAAACTCGCTGTCAGATTCCGGAACTCGATTTTCAGATCATCTCTGCTCATATCCCAGGATACTGGTCGTCTCGAAATATTGCTCAATCTTTTTTGTAAATAAAGGTAAGAGCGGAAATGTCAAAATTTTGAAATCTCAAGTTTTTTGGGATGTTTGAAATCGGCAAGAATCAAAACTAAAAGATCCAGAAACCTGGAAATCTTCAGAATACTAGTCGTCGGCCAGAAGTTGAAATATGCAAGTTTGACAATCTTTGAAAGTGTTAAATTTTTGGAATCATGGAATTACAATGTTTATGGGAATCTTCGATCTTCAGAATCTCAGAATCTCAGAGCATCCAATTTCCGAGATATCCGAATCTCAGTGCTCATCTGGATAGCAATATTCTAAAACCTATGTATGAATCTCCCAGAATCCACGTGCTTCTGAATCCGAATCTCAGAATCTTCAAATCCGAGAACCCCCAATATCCTTTCTTTTCGAAAATAGCCGAAGCCGATTTCAATTTCCCCTTCCTTCCAAAAAAAAAACAAAGAATTCATAAATTTATATAGGTGAGTAGTAGCCGCCGCCCCCGTGCTTCCCGTGTGTTTTACTCAAATATTCATTGTGTTGTTGGCGGTTTTTCGAAAAAAAAAGGAAACTCGGGGCGGTACCTTTATTTCCATGACACACACAAACACACTTTACGATTTAGGAGATTTCGTTTTGATTTTCCGAAGAAAAAAAAAACGGCTCGTGCCCGTCAGACTAGACTTCCGCAAATAATTTCTAGTCTGTGACCCGCCGCCTTGAAATTTTGAGATTTTTTTTGTTGAAATCGACACCTTTTTGAAAACAGAAAGTGCCTCAAATTGAGGAAGTGGATGGCTGAAAAAAAACACTGAGCAAAAATTTCGAGATAAATAGACCGCCACTCTGTCTTCAATTCAGACGAAATTCTGCACCGGAAACTTTGAGCGGCGCCAGAATCTTTGACTTTTTCTTTGAATTGGGGGTGGCATTTTTCTTTTTTTTTGTATAAGGGTTGTATTCTCAAATTGGTCGAGTCAAAAGTTCAGTAGTGAAGTGGGAGAGTAGTTTTTTGTGTGTCTAACTTCCTTATGTTCCGACTAAAAGGATCTTTCAGATTTGTTGTCAATTGTAGAAACTTTGTGCTCTCCATTACATTGACGTCTTCTATGTTTTTGAAATCTTGTAAAAATCTCTAACGCGAACCGAGAGGAAAATCCTAAAAGTTAGGCTAGTGGGCGGTATACTTTCACTTTTGCAATCACTGCTTCTCTTTTATACCCTCGTACCACCACTTTGACCCAATTTATCTATGTTCCTGTAACAGATATCGAAAAATGATCAACTAATAAAATGTTTCCCATAATGTCCTGACCATTTTGTTAGTTGACCGTTTTTTGATATCTGTTACAGGAACCAAGATAAATTAGATCAAATTGGCCGTGACCTGTTAGTTTCTATCACATCGCCTATCAAATGGTGGTGTAGAAAATCGTATATCGAGAGCCAGTAGAGCTAGAAATGTGAGTTTTGTACCATTCTAACTGTACCATTCTAACCGTTGTAAGAATTATATGATTTGAGATTTTCTTCAAATCTATTATGACAGTTTTATGAGAGATGCAGAATCCTTGAGAAACTCAACTTCTTCCCGCTTCTTGGTTCTATGTGCCTCTATCACATGATTTACAGTATCACTTGCTTTTTTTTCCAGTCAGAGCTTCGGGAATTTAGATACGTTCATTATTTTCGTGTACAACGTGCCTTCCCAAAGAGCAAGAACTGGGTTGAGAATGGTCTCTCCTCGAAATTCGATACTTTTCGATATCAGTCTCGAGGGGAGAAGGGGTCATGTATTTTTCGTTTCAAATTTTTTTCAAATAAGTTATACACATTTCAGAGAAGAAAAGTCGGGATCTTTCTTAATCCTCAGGCCTCTCGGATTCTTCAGAATTCTCCGGAGATATTCAGAATCCAAACTTGTTCCTCTCCTTTTTCCTAAACTTGAAAGTTCTATGAGTCCGCTCACTGATGCTTACTCCTGAATTGCAAATTTTTGTGACATTCAATTCAAAATTGGAAAAATTCAAAAGTTCAATTCAGATCCACCCCGAATGTTTCAATTTCCAGTGTCCAAAAATAGAAGTTTTAATGAAACTTTCTCGGAATCGAAATAGAAGAATCCATCCATTCGCTAACTTAAATTTCCGTTTACTGACCACTTCTCGAAATAGGAAAAAAGAGGAGGAGTGGAAAAGTTTCCACTCGGTTTTTTATTCCTCCTTTTATTCTCGGAGCTCTTCTTCTGCTCCACTTTCTTCTCGTTCACTACTTGAATCCTTTTTCTGTCGAAAGTTCGAGAATCAAAGAGTGTGCATCACAAATTGAGTCCAGAAATCAGCAGCTGTTGGGCTTGCAGTCTGGAGTTTATATCGAACATCAGGGAGATTTCCCATGTTTTGTTCGAAAGTTTGATGACATCAAATTTTTTTGAAGTTCTGAAAAGAATAATCTTCAAAGAAACCCTAGGACTCTGATAGATTCTGACTCTCTGGGTCTGTTGTTCAATTGTAAGATTGTAAGATTCTAAAATATTCAGTTTCTGATAGATTCTGAGCTCTGATGGATTCGGAGATTCTGTGGATTCTCAAAATCTTATTCTTTTAGAAATTCAGAAAACTGAAAAGTAGCAAACTCTCAGAATGCTCTCACCATCAGTTATATATATTCTTCGAGCCTTTTAAATCTTAGAAGTCTGAAGATAATTTTTCTCGATGGATTCTGAAAATTTCGATAAATTCTGAATCCCAATACCTCCCAATTTCCCCATCGAGTAATTTCTCATGATGCCTAATTTCGTGGACCACCTCTGAAATCTACTAATGCACTTTTTCAAAGCTCTTTTATCTCTCCTTTTTTGTTTGACTATTTTGGGTTTGTTCTACTTGAGTAACTCTTCTCAAAAAAGAGTGGAGAAAAAAGAATAAGGAAGAACAAAAAAACGGGAAGTTTATTGTTTTTGAGAGAGCACGTGCAAACTTTTTTTCGAGTGACCTAGAAATCCAACACTTGTGTTTTCTAGGCCACACAGTCTCTTGGAGCGAACTTGCACTAAAAAGTTCTATTTCCGGTTTTCCATTCCCCCCCAGGATAATTGTGTTTTTCTTCTCTCTACTCTGCTCTCCTTAATTGGGTTGTTGTTCTTTTTTCGCCTGGACATCCCAAGTCCAAAACACACAGGAGACTTTCTTCTTCAGAATCCCATCCAGATTCTGATTCTTCGAAATCCGTATACTATACTTTTGCTCTTCTATGTACCAACTAACAGCAAAAAGTGCATTCACTCTTTACAAGTACTCACCTTCTTTTTGTTCCTTTCCCAAAAAGCAAAAAAAAAGTAGTTTCCTCTTTTCCTCTTTTTTTTCCTGCTGACTTGCTTCTCAGAGACCAATTTTAGAGGGGGACCACCCCGCCTACTATTATTGGCTTGAGTAACTTTTTTTTTGGCGCGAATTTTTTTCTCGACAACTTTTTTTTATATGAAGATTTTGGGGCCTAGCAAACTAATATTGTCAATTGAAATAAATCGCATGGGAAACGTTTGAAATTGTTAGACTCCGCCCATTTTTAGGCTCCTCCCACTGCAATTCAGATTTGTTTTTTTAAAGATTTTGTGATTTCGCTGGTTTTAACATTATAATTTGATCAAAGGGCAGGAAAGTCCAATTTTGTAAAGTGTTCAAACTTTTCGGTTATTTAAAACATTTTCAATGGAGCGTGCTTGCCACTTTTCATCAAGGTACTGTACCGTTCACATGACGCAGTCTGTGGTTTTGGGACATTCTCGAGACGTCTATAAAAATTCTCGAGAAATGTTTTGAAAAATTTTTCGAGAAATGCCTCGAGACTTCTCGAGAAAATGACTCAAAACTATCTGAAATATCTCCCTGAAAAGTTTTTGATTTTTCTTGATTTTCCCATTTTTCCAGATATGCTCCATACTGCTTCTGGAATTTGCTGATACTTCATCACAATCATCATAATGATTATCCTGATTCTACTACTGTTCAATGTCGTTTTATCGGTGAGATTTCTCGAGTTTCCTGTCTAAATCAAAAACTCAAACTCTGTTTTCAGACAAATGTAATAAAAGAGGTAACATTTGAATTCTTGGCTTACTTTATCTTTTTGCACTGCTAATAAGCTTTGAGATTGTCTGGCCGCATTTTTTTAGATTTCGGGTTTCTAGGCCATCACTAGAAAATACAAGATCTAACAACCGCCTTGGCAGCTTCTCACAGCACTTGTTCTTCCATTTCTTTTCGCTCTTCCTAGTTACAGTAACCCATTTTCAGAAACTGATTCGAGTGAATGAATGGCACGACATACCGATAACAGGCACAGACTTCGAAGAGGCTCTCATTGACTTTCATTTGTTTGCCACGTGTGAAAAGTGAGTCGAAATCAAAAAGGTTTATTTGGAGAGCAAGTTCGCTCTGGTTGTTCAATAGAGCGCATTAGCAAAGAGTCAGTTAACAATTCCGCATCTCTCGATACAAAGTTTTCTGGATTCCGAGTCGATGTAGGTGTTGCAGTTGGTGCGACAAGTGTCCATGGTCTTGATGGTCTGAGATTTCAACTTTCAGAATTGAGCAACACGGAAGTGGTCATTCTAAGACCTTTACTGTTTTGGACAACTAAAATCAAATTTTATTATTCTACAGTACCGAGCAATCTGATAGACGACTTATAGTTAATGTGAAATCTCACTTGAACATTCATCTCGGTTTTCGTTGAGAGTTCCAAAAGTTGTCAACTAATGAACTACAGCTCAGATTACGAGCAGCACTTCATTAGTTGGCAACTTCGGTGAAATTTTCAATGCAAATCAACAGACAAGATGAGACTATCAAGGTGCACCACTATTAGGCATCACAGTAATCATTTCCAGTTGCAATCGGGTGAACGTTGAACACTTTGAAAGTGAATTCCAATGACTTGAATTTTCTGAAAACTTGTGGGTGTGTAATGCAACTCTAGATCTTCATTTTTCAAGTTGATAACTTTGTTCGAAAATGGTTTTCATGTCAGGTATACTTCGAATAGTAACGTGACTATAAAACTCGATCAGTGACCACTTTTTTACTTACATCTAACTGATTTGATTGTAATTTTCAAAGAAAGTTGCTAATTACAGAAACGAAAATCTAGAATTTTTTCATACACCCAGAAAATTTCAGACAAATCGAGTCGCTGGAAACCTTTTTTTTTTTTTTGAAACCTCATAATTGAAGGTTCTTCTTTGAAAACTTTCGGGAATCTAGGACTTCGGAAAATGCGAGTCTGTCACAATCTAAAACCCCAGAACTCACAGAGACTTATATTCTTCAATCTTCAAAATTTACAAATCTGAATAGAGATCGAAAAACTTTGAAACTTTTTTGACAGTTTTGAATTGGAAAAATTCGACATTTTTCTAGAGTGTGAAAGTCTGAAAGTGGATTCTGGGAAACCAATATTTTGCCTAGTAATTTTTTAAAAGTTGAAGCCAATTTTTAAGTTCTCAAAGTCTTTCCAAAAACTGAAAAATAACTCACTTCTCCCAGAACCATCAAAATCAGAAAAACCAAAATAGCCAGGAATAGTTTCATTTTTTCTCCTCTTACTTCAATCAAGTGACAAAATGAGTCCTTCTCTCCGTTTTCAAAATATTTTCCCGTCCAGTGACACACACACTCAAAACAAGAGACCCCAAACAGCTGTCACTTCTTCTTCTTCTTCCTCCTCATCATCATATCTATCTCTCCTTTTTTTCCAGATTCTCCGTGTTGTTCAAAACGGAACAAGAGGGATCGAGTCGATTCGAGTTCTCGTATTATGATGTGACACTCAAGAAAATTGATGTTCAATCGGTTGGCAATGCGGTCGAGATTCCGGAGACGCCCAAAGTTTTGGGAAGTTGTCGAGAGAATAATAGGAAGATTTTGAGGGTTAAGGTAAGCACTTCGGTTGGGAGAATTCGTGATCCTTATGCTAGAGAAGAGGACTATTTTGGATCAGTAACGACTTTCCTGGCTTTTCTGGAAGCCGAGATGCAGCGATTTGAAGTGTTTATAGAAGAGACGCAGACAGTTAGAGTGTCTCGTCGTCTGCACACTCTCACACACAATCGTTTAAATGACCATAGAAATTTCAATTCAAGAGTTCTCTTTCCGATTCTTGCTCACATTTTCAACCTAGAAGTTTGGTTTCCTAAATTGTTGAAAGCTTCTTATTCTCAATTCAAAATTTCTCACGAGAAAAATTTGAAATCACTAGACTCCGCCCACTTTTTCGGGCTCCTCCTACTCTGATTTTCCGGTTTTCGCCGCGTTTTGTGATTGCGAGAGGGTTTCGAAGTTTTACTCGAAGTTTCCGATAGAAAAAACTTTATTCAAGCCAAACAAATGGGCGGAGTCGATCGACTAATTGCAACATTTTTCGTGTGATCTTTTTGAATGGATCATACCAAAAACCTATTCTAAAGGATGACCTAGAAGCCCAAAACACCAAAAACTAGTCCTCTTGAATTCCAGATCCGCACCACAAACGACACGATAACCTTCAAAATCGACGACCAACTCATCCGTCGACCCATCGACTCCGCCCACTCCTCGCAAATCCAAATCCTCATTCCCCAGAGCGTCGCATGTTGTCTCATCCGCGCTCTCTTCCTCAGCAACTCGGATTTAGATGCGTACACATCAGTCTCCACCCGATTTGTGACGTCTTCGAATCGATTGCCTTCGAAACGGATTCTAGAAATTCTCGACGATTTTCGAACCTCCACCGCGCCGCCAACGACGTCTCCAACTATGGAGACTACGGATGTCAATAAATGGAGCAAATTCACGCTCGGAAAGAATCCGACGGTGAGCAGTAGTACGAGTGAGCCGAAGGGAGAGAGCTCCTGGACGCACGCAGTCAACAAGGAGTGGTCCATCACTTTCGTGCTCTGCTCCATCATCGTCTGCACCATCATGCTGTTCCTGGCAGTGTTCGGAACGTTCACCGTGTTCTACCTGATGACGAAACCGCGAGGCGGCAAATCCCCATACTCAGTTGATGCCTGAAACTCTTTCTGCTTCTCTCTCTCTCCTACAAAACATGTGATCTCCGAAAAAATGTCTACATAAAGAAATAAATGTATCTGAGCAAAAAAATCCTGAGCAATCATTGATATTACACGTAAAGGGGCAGGGCAGGCACATATAAAACAGAAATCACAGAAATAAACAAGTGGCTTCCTAGAAAATGGATACATGTTACAAGAATTCGTCGCGAACTTCCGGTGGAATCACATTATTGACGATGCAGTCTCGAATGGTTTCGCCGCTCAGGAGCAGAAGACGTGCGAGGCGCTGACGAGCGAGCACAGTTCCGACTGAGGTGACATAGACGAGGTCGGATTTTCGGCTTCCCTGGATTTCACGGGGAATGATTTGTTGGACGCCGGACCATTCCTGGAAAAGGAGGGTTTTGTAAGAGATTCTTCTCACTTTGAGACTTCAGTTTGAGTATCATTAGAGATATTGGAAATGTATTCCCAAATTTTCAAAACCTGCCATCGATTTTTAGAAAACGAGACCTATTCTATCCGAAGATCCATACCTACCTTCAACGCATCCAACACCCTCCTTCTCGTAATCGGCGTCGTATCACTATAATTTTTGCTCGAGAACAACGTTTCGTTGACAAGAATCGGATCCTTGCTTTCCGAGACCAGCTCCACCACATCATCATCGTCCAGATGAAGTGCATCGAATCTTCCGGATACCGAGATGGAGTGGAAGGTACGATAGGCCACGTGATGCATTGGCACCCATTGGTAGTTGTGGAGGAGCGATGGCTCAACGATGGTCGGCTCTTTGAAGACACGGAGACTGACAGTTTCAGCGAGAGCGAATGATTGACTAGCCAGATATCTCAAGAACTCGAGCATCATTGCTCCCCACTCGAAGCTCGTCAGAATTGGTTCCTCGTCCTCTCCAACCCTCTTGGCAATCCATGTTTTGAACACGACAGCTGGCGCCAAAATACTGTTCTCATAGTCGATCGTTGGATTCCCGCGAAGCGCTCCCAACCCGAATCGAACTAGAAGTCGTCCAACCTGCCAGATGTTGAGCGACTTCGATGGGAGAACCTTCTCGCGTTCGAGCCATTCTTGAAGAATGAACAACATTTTGAGGATCTGTCCTCCATAGAAATGCTCATATCTTCTCATGAAGAGAGCCGCTGACTTGGTCTCCATGTCTTTTCTCAGTTTTTCGAATTTGTCGTGGTGGCGTTCGATGGATTTGTCCATTTCTTCTTCGAGGCGCGAGGCGATGGGATACTTGATGCGAGGCATGGCGTCTTGCTTTTGGAGCATCTGAAAAAGTGTTTGCATGGATAACTGTCGCTGAAGTTGAACTCACCAAAACCCGTCTCAAATCACACAATGCCTCCCACGCGACCCATGGAAAACTCTGTCCAATATACCGTCCCGTTTTGTTCTTCTTCGGCTGCACGTAGGCCACAAAATACCACTGTCGGATCTTCTCATGCATCGCCTGAGTGCACACCAGCCGAGGACCCTTCACATCGTTCGACGTGTTCGCTTCCTCTCCGCCGAATTCCTCGAAGAATTTCGCGCGAAACACCGAGTACAACTTCTCGTATCTCAACTCCACCACCTTATCAGTGTGATAGAATGAGTAATCGTCCCTCTCCATTCCAGCCAGCCTCTTGATGGATGCAGCATGTCCGGACACTACCGATGCCTCATCCTCGATTCCATACTCATCAAGCAGTTGCTGCATTTTATCGATGTACTCATCGCGGAGAATTACAGTCTGCACCAGTTTCAGCTCGTTTCCAAAGAAAACGTCCACGTCTTCGGGGCATATCAGCTTGTCGTACTCTCCTTCGAAAATGCTTCCTTTCGACTCGTTCTCATCCAGAACCTCTTCGACTTTCCTCGCTTTTCGATGAAGTTGTCCGTTCAGTCGAGCACTGTAGTACATTGGTTTTCCAGCAGACAGCATGTAGTCTGGGGTCATATCGCATTGCTCATAGCTGGTCAAGGGTTCTGCCGGGACACCACTTTTCGGAAAGTCAACGGCGACAGCGCACTTTTGGGCGATCGAGTGGCAGTTTTCGCTGGAATCAGAGGTTTGTATGGGGGTCGAATCGATTAGAGAATGATGGGTGTCATTGGAAAGGGGATGTTCTGAAACGTCCTAGACTACTTGAAGTCTAGTGATGACCTTATGAATTTTGTATTATCTGGAGGTAATGTTACAGTGAAGCTATATAGTCAATTTCTGTGGCGAGGTCTTAGTACCTCCAGAAAAGGCATACTTTGGAATCTCATAACTCTACTTCTGAAGGTCGTAAGAAGATTCTAAAAACTTCAGTATGCGCTTCAGAACCAGCTCTTTCTAATGATACCTATCACAGCATTCCATAGTAAAATCCCTCACTGAAAAAGTCCATTCAAATCCGCATAGACTAAATGCGCATTACTCATTCGCCCAATCGAGTCTTGCTGCATGTATCGAAGGAAGAATTCCACCATATCATCAGTCGTAGGCTCTTTGTCTTCCTCCTGTGCTGTACTGCTGGGGAACACCATCGCAGTCTCATTGTAATCCAAAAGCATCTCTTGATCCCAGATAATCGAATACTCGTCTCCGTCCAAATCGGATCCAGCCATCTCGTCGGGATGTGGGCGTGGCCCATGCCTTGGAAACACTACTACGTCTACCAAATGAGCCAGCGCTGGTTGCCAGACGGCGTCGAAGACTCTGACGTCTCCGGGCACGTGGCACGGATTTTTGGTTATCAACACTTTTCCGGTAATTAGAATCGGCTTGTTGCTCGTTTTCCGGATACTCGGGGAGTATTGCATGAAGACCTGGCCATATTGAAGCAGTCCTGTCTCGTCGACAACTCCGTACATGGATCTTCCGAGACTCGGAGGGAGGAAGATTTTGGCTTTTGAGATGTGATGAATGATGTTGTAGCGGTAGATGGCGAAGAGCATAGAGCGGATGAATGGATCGACGCTGAGCTGGAATCCGGCTCGTTTTGAGGCGGCATTCCAGTCGATGGGGAGATTGGTGCGGTTGACGAGCTCCTCGGCGGCTTGGTTTTCGTTTAGGAGCATGTCTGGAATTCGAAACTTTTGGAATAGAAAGAAACGTCTGAAATCTTACTACTAAGAGAGCACAACTCCCTTTCCAAATAGTAATGCACTCGATTCGTAATCCTCTGATGACACTTGGCCGATTGTTTCTTGGAAACTTGATCCAAAATCGTGATAAACGGTCGATTCAGGCACACCGGTGACGGCATCGCGTACTTGACCACTTCCAGATACTCATCCTGCAAGTCTCCGCCCCCTTCTCCAAACTTTTGTTGACTCTTTCTGAAGATCACTTTCGGCATGTTCAGAATATCGTCGATCGTGGGATCGATCACAAGGATTCCCTTGAATCCTTTGAATCTGACTTGAAAGCAAGCGGGTATTTCGGGGAGTTGAAGAATTCGAGTTATGTGGGCGGCCAGTTTGTAGGATATGCGTCCACATCCATCCGAGAAACAGAACTTATTTTCGGGACCTCCTTCCATGTCGGGTTCAACGAGCCAGTGGTGACGAGCGAGTTTGACCTGAAAGAGAATTGGGATCGGTATGTGGTGGGTATCATTATGCAGAGGAGGTTTTGAACCGTATTCTCTTTCTAGTGGTATCCATTTCCACCTACCGTCGGCTGTGCCTGCGTAAAACACTGTCCCATCCTACTCATCATCTTCGGAACACTAGCTGCATCTCTGAAATCTCCCATCCAAATTCGAATATCCTCCACTGTTCCCGTCACTGCTCCAGAAATAGGATCCACTCTTGGAGCATACAGATAACATCCCTGATCTCTCATTTGCGAATTACTCCATCCCAGAAATGAATAGTGACGATCCGCAACTTGAATACCGTTTTTCAGTGTGTTATAGATTGCTTCCGTGACCACATTCGACATGTGATCGATGTTGTTGATGGAGAAGTCTCGAATCGCCAGTCTACCCAGATTATCATCTCTGAACACACATCGAAGCGCGTAGTCCGGTCCGAATCTTCTCACCACTCGATTCACCATCATCACTTCTGGAGCCATCAGAAGCACTCTTGACGGAGAGACGACAATCTTGGCCACTGATACACAATTCTTTGGAAGTGGACGTGCCAAGCCAACGTCTTGAAGAGACTCTCCGTTCAGAAGACGTTCGTATTGGATGCGTCTGGCGTTGTACATTGTGGAGAATGAGAAGAACACGTCAACGCTTCGACGCTCGTCGAAACTGTTGAGAAGTTGTTCTAGGGACTCTTCGGCCGCCTGTGGACACTCTTTCATCGCTCGTCTCAATAATTTGATGAAGTGAGGTTCATGTTTCAAGTCCATAGGCTTCTTTGGAGTTTGTTCCTCTTGCACATCACCATCCTCATCATCGTCTTCGTCATCAGACTTTGGAACATTTGAATCCGTACAATCAACGATTTGATCCATAAAAACACTCCCTCTAGTGATGAGTCCCTGAAGTGCATAATTGGCTCGGAAGCTTCCCAAAGAATGGAAAGAGGGAGATGGAGCAAGTTGTCGTTTGATAGAGTAGATACTTCCGAATAGCACTTTGGCGTTGCTTCTAGAAGCGAGTCGCGTGACGACGTCGATGAGGTGAGAGGAGAGAACTGAATCTCCTTCATCGTCTTTTCGAAAGATGATTCGAATCCAGTTGCTTTGGCAGAAGGCATCTTGGGTGCATCCGATTCCTCGGTTTTCTGCGTCGGCGGGCCAGGAGAGGACACGGATCTGAAGATTGTAAGTATGAGAATTTCCTCCTTCCTGTTCCTGGTCAGACTAACCCATTCTGTGCACGTCTCCAGATTCAGAATCTTCGACTTTGATGGTTGGAACATGGAGCTCTTCGGCACACCCTCCCACAGCTGTGGTGGATTTTTCATATGGACATAAATACTGTTGACATTCTTTTGGGACAAGTCGACGACGATTTTGATGAACGAGTTGTAGTAGAGGTTGAGACGGAAGCCCGCATGATCCAGCCCATCGTCGGCAAACTCTCTTAAACGGATGCCAAAGTAGAGAAGGGCGACGCGTTTGTCGTGTTCGAAACGGGCAAACGAGAGATACTTGTTGTTGCCGGCCACTTTGAACGAGCTGAACTCGCGGGAAGTCTCGGTCGCGTTGTGTTGGGATTGTAGTTTTCTGAAACAGGATGAGTTAAGCTTGAGATTCGGAATCTTCGAAAATACATAAGCTACTGAAAATTTGTCAACAGGCAAAATGTAGATCACAATGAAATCTATCGATTACACGAAGGAGACGTTGAAAATATCGACGGAGAGCTGAGGTATAGTGTTTCTTCCATAGCTCAGCTCTCTGTCAATATTTTCAAATGCTGGTTATTGCAATCAATAGCGCTCATTGAGATCTACATTCCGTTTGTTGGAATTTTTCCTAGAATTGCATAACACTTACACACTGCAAACGGTGTTCTCACTACTAATATAGTCTCCTCGAATCAAGAAGATGCCCGCATTCGGACAATTTCCGATAGCAAACGCCGATACGTTGATATCCACATGTTGAGGACTGAAAATTGTCTCAATTTTTCGATTTTCGAGCTCTTCAAAACTAACGTGATCTTCGAAAAGAGCTCGCGCATCCTGAGTACTTCCAAAAAACACTGATCGTGTGCCATCGCCCGGATTTGAGTTGTGAATTTGGTGGCGAATTGAGCTAAAAGGTCGTTCTTATCTGCCGCCGCTTCGGATGGCGTCAGAATCAGATGCGCTTCCATGACGTAGACCTTCTCTTCGTAAGATGCTCGTGGAGCCGTATCGGTTTTGATCCAGTTTACTTCCTCGACGTTGGACTGAAATAATTGCTTCCGAATTGGTATATATACAGCATGAAATTTGAAATGATCAAAATTCCGAATTCTAATGTTCAAATTGTCAGAACTTCGTTCTGAACATCGCTAACCTCCTAGTCGATTCGAAAGCCGAAATTTCGTTCTCTTGAAAAAAACCAACCTCTTTGAGTTTGGTAACGAAAAACTCCTTTATCGATTCCATGTGCGTTCGACAATATCCAAAAAGCTCCATATTCATCGATCCACTAATTTTGACGTCTAGACTCAGCTCAACGGGGTCTCTTCTCGCAGCCATCGTCATTTTCTGTTTCCCCTCCGATTCCTCGGCCACAGCTCTCAACATCTTGGCCACCTTCTCCTGCTCTTCGACGTTGGCTCCTCCACGATGCTTGGTTTTTTCGTAGAGAATATGTGTCGACGGGAGGGAGTGTCGCTTCGTGTTGCTCTGATAGTCGTGGCTGTTGTTGTATCGTTGATAGGTATTGGAAGGACGTTGCGGGTAAAAAGGATAGTCTTGCACATAGGCTCTGTTCACAGGGAGAGAGTAATTGTTAATGTGAGTCATCGCATGGGTGGGGACAGCTGAGGAGGTAGAGGGATCGTTGTCGAGGAGGCCAGAGTCCATTCTGGAAGTTGTCTTTATTTTCAAATCCAATATAAATCGCAAGGAGAAAATTCGAAGGTTTTAGACTCATTTTTAAAAGCAAAAAGTCCGACAGCTCTAACCTATGTCTGGCTCCAGTCCGATCCATCTTAAAAGTGGTCAACATTTGCTTATTCGAGTGCCCGCTAGCCAGAGTATTTACAGGACACCCTTCTGTCTTCCTAGGCGGCATTGTTCCCGAAGAAAAATTCAATGGACGACGTGGAAACTGAGATTGAGTTTGCGGAACTCCTCTGAAAATGTTATTTTTTTAGGATTCTCCCCAAATTTCCAGCCAACCTCGGGTGTCGCGGCCTTGTCACCGTTATAATCTCTTCACTGGACCCTTCATCCTGCTGCTGATTCATGTTTTTATGCAGAACTTTGACGATTGCTGCATGAAATCAGTGAATTTTCAGCGATTCGCGGCAAAAAATGAGAGCAATGCAAGCGCGCCCCGTTGAGAAGCTTGCAACGACACTCCGCAGTACGACATTCAAATTTTTTGAAGCTTTTTCTTCGGCTTTCTCGGTGATTTTGCTGGTTTCCCTCTTTAAAAATAGCGATATTCCGATGAAAAATTGTAGAAAATCACAAAATTTACTGTCAGAAACTTCCCTCTCGTTATCTTGCCTGTGGAAAAGTCGATTTTTGCTATTTTCTCGCTTCTCCACATTCATCGCGTTCTCAATACTTCCTTCTGATAGTGAGTTTTGCAGGATGAGTTCAAATACAACTGATAATGATGGATTCGCGATTCCATCTATATCTGGAGAGGGTCCCTCGTCTTCCACCGCCCCTCGACAAGCCACATCATTGTGAGAGTTCTTTTGCTTGAAAATCAACCGAAAACTTTTCCAGAGATCTTCCAAAACACGATGCTGTACGATTCAAGCCGATAAAAACGCTGGCTAGTCGGATTGATGGCACTGAGTATTACGATGAGGCCACCATGGAAAAAGTTTTGTTAGTTTTCAATCTACTAGTCAGCTATTGATTGAAAACTTTTATAGAGAGATGATAGAAATCGGACGTGTTGATGACGCTGTCTCCTACGCGGACACCCTCTACGCCAACATCATCGACGACAACAACCTGGACATTGTCGCGATCGCCGAATACGTCAAAATTCTGGTGGTTCTTCGACAATGGCGACGGGTCAGCCATTTGGTCACCAATCGGAACATTTATCAGATCCACATCGTTTTTGCTTACTACGCCGTCACTGCGTTGTTCCAACGGAAGTTGTATGAGGATGTGACAGAGTTGGCTGTTGGACACTTGTTGCCGAATAATGGACAGCATGGACCACTCCCGGTCAGAACGTTATCTCAAGTTACGGGGCGATATGTGGAAGAGGAGAAGACGAAATACTCGTTCGCCAATATGGCCGAGTTGGATAACATTTCAAAGAAGTTGCGCATGCTGCCAGCGTTGATGATCACTATTGCCGAGAGCTTTCTGAAACTAATGAATCGCGACGCCGCCATGATCTGTATAAACTACGCGTTGAGTGTGGATAACACGACACTTCACATCGAGCGATTGATGACCAAGTACAATCTCGTGGAGCCTGCACAATGGGAGCATTATAAGAAAGTGCGAAACGAGCAGTTGAAGCAGCATGAAGGAAATAACGACCCTCAGATTCTCATCGAGCGTGCTCAACATGCCTACGAAATGGGGCGCTTCGGACTTGCCAAAAAGTTAACTGACGATCTCTTCGAAAAATTCGGACCACACCCTGAAGCCATTCTCCTTCGTATTCACTGTCTGACGATGCTGAAAGATTCACGATCTCTTCTGGCACTAGGTCATCAACTGGTTGCCGACGACCCATACGTTCCTCTACCCTGGTATTGTGTTTCCTTGTACTATTATACCATTGGAGCCAATGCGAGAGCCAGAAACTTCATCAGCAAATGTACTATGATGGATACAACGTTCGCTGAAGGATGGGTCGCGTTTGGGCACATATTGCACTATGAAGTGGAGCATGAGCAGTCCATGAGCTGCTATTATCGTGCCTCCAAACTAGTTGATCGAAGCTCCGAGCCGTTCCTCTATGTCTCCCTACAATACAGCACTCATAGTCAGAAACTGAGCAAGAAGTTCATGCTGGAAGCGGTTCAACGGGCTCCGAATGATCCTGTGATTCGACACGAGGAAGCGTGTGTTGCGTATACAGCCAAACAGTACGATGAGGCGGACGAGCTATTCAAGACAGTTTTGTACATGGTTACAGAGACAGAGGAAGGAGAGCCGATTGAGGTGGCGTTGAAGAAGTGAGCGGATTTTCATAGTGACATTCTGATCGGTCAAATTTCAGACAAATCGATGAGTTCTGGCGTCCGATGCTCAATAATCTCGGCCACATTGCTCGACGACAGGGACGTGTCGAGGAGGCTCTTCTCTACTATCAGAAGGCCATCAAAATGGAGCCCAAATACGTCGACGCTATCGCCTCCAGTGCCCTCTGTTATGCAGTACTGGGAGAGACGGACAGGGCGAGCGAGTTTTTCAATAGAGCGCTTGCCATAGACCCGTTCAACGAGACTATTCGCCAATGTCTCGCGAAAATGATTATTGCTTCGAAGGCCAAGTATAAAACGGATAACCGAGTGGTAAGCTTTCGACTCTGGGCAAACATAGAAATTTCATTTCAGATGCCGTTCGCCTTCAGTCCCGAGGGATTCACCGGGCAATCCATCCTCCCACATTGTGCGATGCGTCGTCCTCGAAACGATGGATTCGTCGTCCCATCTATCATCTCCTCCCATCAGCCGTTCACCACCATGTTCCGCGAACGTGTTCGAGAGCAGCAGTCGGAGATTCGACGGCAACAAGGTCGTGTGCGAACCGAGCGTGAAATTATGGACGAGGATGCCGAAGATAACGGAAGATTGTGATTTCTATTTTTTTTGTTTTTCTCATGTTTTCTAGCTTACATCTAACTATTGCGTCTTTCTTATGAATGAGTTCAAGATTTTATATAGTGACAGGAAAAAAAGTAAATTAGTTCCGACTCAATCGCTCCTTCACAGCTTCCCGGAGCAAAGACATGCATTCATTCAGCGAGATCGTGCTTCCCAGACTATTCGCGCAAACCAGGGTTGGAAGCATGGAGAGAGCGCGAGCGGAGAGTCCTTGTGCTTCTTTGGCGATCTCAAACAACGATTTGGATTGAGTGTTCATTGGAGCATCGGTCTGGAAATGATGGTAAATTAGGCAAAATCTGAGGTTTCTCTTACGTTGTTGATATCTTGTGGCATCTCGCTCTCCTCGTCGACAACCTTCTCGATTCTCGCCAACTCACAAACGCAAGACTTCAGAATCGAGTATCTCGCGTAATCCGATGGTTGTCCGACATTCTTCACGATGTCCGCACGATCCACCAGCGCCCTATCCAGCGAGTTCTCCAGATTCGACGTGCAAAGAATCAGAACATTGTGGCGTTTTCGAATCCGATCGATTTGAGTGAGCAGCGCGTTTACCGCTCGAATGGCGTCGGATGGTTCGGAGCGAGACGACGTGGATTCTCGACACATTCCAAGGGATTCCACTTCATCGATTAGCACGAACACCATGCAGTTCTCATCCTCAGCCAGCTCATCGATTTGATCGAACATTTTCTGAACCAACTTCCCGCTTTCAGAGAACCACTTGGAGAACAAGCTGTGGCTGTTGATTTCCATCATCAACGACTTCGAGTATCGATTGTTCATAGAGATTGAGAGATGTTGAGCGAGTCCTTTGCACAGGGAAGTCTTTCCGGTGCCGGGCGGTCCGGTGAGCAGAATCAGGCGGTTCACATTGATGATTGCGGTGTTGACATGTTTCTCGGAGAGACTCACGAGGGCGCTGACATACAACATCACCTCGTTTTTCAGGTTGGAATCGTAGATGAGATTTTCCCAAATTGAATCAAACTCGACGCATGGGAGTTGCCAGAGCTGCGAGCCAACTATGCTTTCTTCGTTGTCATCCTCTCCGATGGATTGGGAAAGGGCGCCGTCTCGATTCAGTTTGTAGACGTGCGTGTTGGAGGAGGTAAGGGAGAAGTCTCCTTCGAGAAGATTCGATAGATTCTCGCCATCTTTCAACTGACAAGAGCCAATGACGAGTTTATCGAAGAGATCGGTAACTGGAAAAGAAAACAAAGCATTTTTGATTGATTTTGGTAAAGAAAATTCCTCACTAGAATCAACTTCGGACGCCACAACTATTGGCTTCCAGTTTCTCGCGCTCGCCGCGTGCTTCTTTATCACCTCCTCGAACTCGGGGAGTCTCGATTGAAGTGCAGATTTGGGACTGAAAACTAGTTCATTTTTGAAATCAAATCTCAAAAACTCACCATTTGTGACTGAGCCTGACTTCGACTTGCAGGTTTTGGTGCTTTTTCGACGTGCCATTCATTGGTGGCTGGAAATAGGAACTGAAAATCGAGAAAAACGTCAAAAAAAGGCTAAAATTTAAGGTTTACAATTCAAAATTCGCACCTTCGCGGTAAAAACAGACATTGCGCCAGACGGGCAGGTAGGCGCACTTTTGGATTTGTTGACGCGATTTTGGTTTTCGGCGGTGATTCAAAGACTGTTGTGCATTTTTATTCATGCAAAGAAAAATCACAAAAAAAAATACTGCAACACACAAGAAAACAGATAAGCTGATTGTGACAATGAAAGGGATAACAGAACTCGGGTTGGTAGCATCATCAGGAAGAGTTTACAGTGAAGATTTAGAAGAAAGAAAAGATAACTAGTTTTCGAATACCCTGCAGGTCCGTTTCTTTCTCTTCTTCAATAGGGAATGGGATGGCAACGTTTGAGGGAAAAGTTTTTTTAAAAGAAATTAGCAATTTCTCGAATGAATCAGATATTTGCAGCAGTGGGTCAGAAGCTGTTTTCCGTTGATGAGTTGGTCGTCTTGACGTGTGTAAATGTCCAGTCCGTATTGTCCTTCTCCAGGGAAGTCGATTTGAATGTAAACCTGGAAGATAAGTATGTGTATTATGCGCTTCATTGAAAAATCTTTTTCAAAAACGTACCATATCCCCTTTGAGTGCCGACCTAGTGCACTGCTGCAACGCCCTATCGTCCGTTCGGTTTCTATGCAACGAGGCGACGAATTCTGAAAGTGGGCGTGTCATTCGGAAGCGAATCTCCACGTATCGTCCGGTGTTGATGATCGCGTCAGGGTGGGAAATCGGGAGAAGACCAAATAGTCTCGTCGCCTTGGCTGGTCCCCATTCGCCAGAAGCGCACTCGGGAAGAGGTACCATGATGACTTGGAGGGATTCGCAGACGACCTGGAACACGGGATATGTTGCAAGCTCGCTCCACCGCACTCACCTTGAACTTGCAAACACTCTTGAACTTGATGGGCTGCCCGGTTAGATAGGCTCCCGAAGACACCGAGTTGGCAAAGATGTCCAAAAGAAGTGGGCGTGTCGATGGAGCATGGACTCGGAATGTGACAATCTGAAAAGTTGGAGTTCGATAGAGCGCAGATGACAAATGCATACATCTTCAGTTACAGACTGCATAACAAATCGCTTCAGAGACATTCCGCTAATTGTGTTTTCCTCGGAGTCGAAGAATTTCAAATTGTAGTGGAAGATCAGAGAATCTCCTTTGGGAGGAAGTCGAATCGAGACGGATGCTGCTCCGGTTTTATCCGTCTGCAAAAATTCAATGAGGACAATTTTCAAAAGCAAGTCTCCTTTCACTCACGTAAACAGTCGACTCGAGTTGCTTATCGATGAATGAAAGGTTATACTTGAAGAAGAGAGATCTGACGAATGGAATGCGTTCGAATTGGAGGAGAGAGAGTGGGCGGGGCAACAGTTGCCACGCTGGATCCGACGGGAAGAATTCGTAGATGAACTCCTCGGGATCCGTCATGAAGTAGTGATCGTCGTATTCGTAGCGCAGGTTTCCGTCCGTTTTCGCCTCGTGTGAGCCGTCTTTTGCGTTTCTGGAATAGTTGAGATTCTAAGATTCGGAGATTTTGGAGATTCTGAGGTTCTGAGATTTCAGAGAATCTGAGATTCTGATATGCTAAAAATTCATCGATTTCGGAGATTCTTGAATTCTAAGATTCTGAGATTCTTAGAAATTCTGAGATTCTGAATTTCTGAGATTCTAAGAGGTTCTGAAATTCTGAGATTCTAAGAGATTTCGCTGGTCAACCAGAAGAGGTCTTTCAGAGGAATTTGGAATCTTTGTCTGTTCCAGTCAGAATTTAGTCCCGAAAACTTGGTTTTGGAATGTTCCGGTCAGAATTTGGATCCAAAATAAATTGAAATTCTCAAATTCGTTTCGTATCTTCCCTTCAAAAACTTACACCAAATGCCTTGCTCCCCAATTACACTGTACAAATCTCCAAGATCCATCCAGGAAAACCGCATTCCACGTGTTGCGGAATCGATGATCATCAAATGAGTATCCAGGTTGATAACCGGCAGACTTTGAAAATCCCTTGATGACGACGCAATGGAGACCAGCGTAACTGAAGAAGACCGAGGATGGATCATCATTCGTGGCATGTTACTCACCTGCACAATCTCTTGAAGAGCACATGATAACTCTCGGTTCCATACTTGATTCCTCTCAACAGACCCATGGGTGTGTCACTTTGAATCGAGTCGTCGAAAATCATGGTGTTCAGATTTTTAATGGTGATCCATCGATAGATGGCACGTGCCACGTCGACATCGGATCTGGCTCCAGACGACAAAGTACGAATCAGGTCTGTGAAGGAGGCCACCTCATTTCGGGCGCAGTGAATCGCGACTTCATCGATTGTCTGGAAAAGGAGATATTGGATTTATAGAGTTGAGGGTTCTAGGTTCTATAAAAACCATCTTAAATATCGTAACGCCTGCGATGTAATTCAACCCCTCGTCTTTCTTTGACAGCCTATATCTTTGCTCGCAAAAAAAATTTCAAAAAGCTGTAAACTAATGAAATGTTGCTCATAAATAGAGCTACATTTTATTAGTGGATATCTTTTTGAAATTTCCATTGCGAACGGAGATAAACTATCTTGAAGTAAGGAGACACCAAAAATAGGGGCGCCGTCACTTTCACTAAACTTATCTCGATTTCTGTAACAGATAACAAAAAGTGATTAACTAATGAAATGTTGCTCCTGTTGTCATAAACATTTTGTTAGTTGTCCATTTTCCGATACCATTTACAGAAACCGAAATAAACTTGGTCGAAGTCGTGGTATTGAATGTGCCTCCATTAGTCCCGAAAAAAAAAATCACTCACCGAAAAGTAGTCCGTGGTCGTGTAGATCTCCCTCTTACTGCACGATGGTGGCACTGGTGGAGGTGGTGTCGATGGATACTGTAGGTTGCTGTACTCGGATCTCGACGCTTTGAACAACTCCAACATTTCCTTGGCTTGCCGGTCGACGAGCTCGGCGGTTTGGTGGCGTTCTCGTTCCTGGAAACACTTAGCTTAGAATGAACGGATAGTCCTCTCAATTCTCCATCGAACTATGCCTGTTTCATTGGTTTTGCTCAATTTTTAATAAAGTTTTGGTTGCGACACTTTCAAACACCTGCTCTCTTCCTTTTCGGGGAGCTTATTTCAGCAATTCTTTACCAAACTTCAGGAAGCTTACATATTCTGAAAGCTCTTGAAAAATGCTATCGATCAATACAAGTTTCATAAAATTTGGTCAATTCTATCGAAAGTTACACTCTCCTCTCTTTCCATCTTCTCCTTTCTTCTACCCTCAAAAGTGGGCGGAGCCTACGCACACACAAAACATGGTGGACGGCGGAACCCGTGAGGTGTCGGCCGCTGCGCTAGATAGGGTCGAAATGGAGGCGAGCGGCGGCAGACACATGACGAAATTGCACCTCGGCCCGACTCCAACCCTGGGGGCGAAACGAGCTTTTTAACTCAGATGTCTCTTCAAATTTTGGAATAACGTCTTCTGACAATCAGAAGAGTTCATATTAGATGACTGTACCTTTCTCTTGGTATGCAACGTCTCCAACTTCTTCTCCCTCTTAATCGTCAGCTGTCGAATCAAGTCATCCTTCTTCATGTTCGCCTGCCCCTTCTCGTACTTTTTGGCGAACTCTGCAAGTGCTCTCTCCCACTCTTCCGTGTTCTCCTTTTCGAACTGCTCTGCTTCTCGGTTTCTTTTATCTTGAAACTCTTCGTATAGTTCATCCTCATCTGCCCTGTGAAGCAGCTCCAAACGGGTCTGTGCATCGTAGTCAACCACATATTTTGCTCCTTCATGGCTAATTTTCGGGTATGGTCTAGCGACTTGGGTGGCTTTCATAGCGTGCGCGATTTTCATATCGGAAAGACCAGCGTCACTGAAAAAGGGAAGAAATTGAAACGAGTAAATAATCTTCTAGAAACTCACATCCAATTCCCGTTCTTCACATGATTATTGTTCTCCAATCCATTCTTTCCCGATCCATTCGTGGAGGCCATTGGCAGATCGTGAGGTCCGGCGATGGGGACATGATTCGAGCAGTACACCTCTTTGTCGTTTATATCGTTTCGATTGTTACAGTAGGTTTTCAGCGCGAGTCGGGTTCCGCAGATGTAGCATTTGAAGCAGCCTGGAAAGCGCAGATAAATCAGAAGAACTTCAGAGTCCACCAGAAGGCCAAATACCCAGAATACAAAAACTTCACAAACTCAGTGAACGGTTCAAAACCTGAAAGAAACTGCGCTCATTACTCTACTCCCTTTCACTGGTACTTCAGGTGTTACAGGCGCGGCGCATTGGGTAACACCGGCGACCACCAAACGACAGGCGCGGGTTCGAGTTTTGCCGGCGACAAAACTCTCCCAAATGTTTTTTTTCGAACTGCGTGATAAAACCGTCGACGGTTGAATGTGAAAATGCTTCAACATCCATGTCAAAAACTGCTCCAACTTACCCTGATGAAAAAACGTGGAATCCTTGAGCGGTCCGACCTTGTCCGTCGGGTAGACCTGTTTTCCGCACCGATTGCAGTGCTGTTTCGAGTTCATTCTCGAAGCGAACGGTCGGTTTTCTCTAAGTCAGCTTCTCTATCGTTTTGGTCACTTTTGGAGTTGGTCAATATCTGAAAAATTGAAGTATTAATTTCGAAAAATATTGCGAAAACAAATTCAATAGAGGAGGAAGAAAATCGGTGTTCATTGGTGAGTTGTTCAGTGGAAAAGTTTATCCGAATTCGGGGCGAAAAAAAATTGTTGAAGAGGTGTGTTAGTGGACAGGACAAATGTTTGCATAATATTCGATGAAAATCATGATTCATCGTCATCCAATGTACAGGTATTCGGAAAGTAAAGGGTCTCGGGGGGTCAGAAGTGAGGAGGAGGAGGAAAAGGGGCATGGCACCACAGGGGGTGGCAAAAGAGATTCATATCAGACGAAGAATAGGAGGAATGACAAAACTTTTACAATTGCCTTTTCTCGAAACTTCCACCTTCCAACATCGATTTAATGGGTTCAAAATGGCATAAACGAGAGGGGGTAGTAGTGAAATCAGCAGAATGCATAATGTTTCTTTGTCAAAGAAGCTTCTTTGAGTGGGAAAAAAAAAACCACATACGGTGTCTGAAGACAATAATGGGAATAGGCGTGTACGATGTGGTGGTGTTGGTGGTGAAGGTTTGGAATGGAATTTTTGTTGTTTTAGAGGGGTCTAATAGGTGTGAAAATACAGAGGAAGTGTGACCTTCAAACACTTTGAGGGTTTTAGATTGGGAGAATCAGCAAGCTGTGAAGTTTTTGGGTTTTGAGATTTTGAATTTTGAATCTTAGACCCGTTAAAGATTTGAGAAGGATTTGACATGTTCTTATATGTCAGAAGTTTCAGATTTTTTAAGATTTTGAAATTCGGATGGATTCTAAAGTTTTAGGATTCTAAGATTTGGAGACTCTGATGGATTCTAAGATCTTAAGGTACTAAGATTCGGAGACTCTGAGATTCTGAAATTCCGAGATTCTGAGATTCCGAGGTTCCGAAATTCTCAGATTTCCAGATTTTTTGAGTGTGAGATTCTCAGATACTCAGGATCTCATGAATTACAGAAATTCAAATTAAAAAACCTCAGAATCACTCTGAAATGTTGAGATTCTGAAATGTTCAGAAAACTTTAGGTTTCAAAATCTTGGGCTGCAAAAAATCGACTACTCCGGAGAATTTGGAAACATATCAAGATTCGAAAGGTCTAGAATTTTTAAAATTTCACATAGAAAAAATCTGGAATTTTTGGAAACACATAAAAGAAATCATGGCCAAGTTTTCATTTTCAAGCTGAATCATTCAAAAGTAACATTTCGACGCCGTCCATTTTATAAATGTATTTTCCATTAAAAAAAGATTGGACTTCGCCAAAAAAACTTTTGCCATGACTTTCAAGACCGCAATCGCAACAACAAATCCAGCAAAAAATAGTAGAAACTTCGCCAATATTTCCAGAAGCTCCGGCTATACCATGTCAGTTTTCGACGATCTGGGGTGGATCGTGAAAGGAAAACCGGAAAAGGGAGTCAGAAATGAAGAGAGAGGGCACAATTAGTTTTGGATAGCTGGAGAGAGGGGAGGGCGCTGAGGGCATTCCGACATAATAATTGGAGGAAAAGGCGAGACGTATTAGGCATAGAGAGAGGGAGAAGGCAAAGGTGTGTAGTCATGTTTCACGGAATCATATATATACACATATATATAGAGAGAAGACGAACAAATTGAAATTGACCATATCTAGAAGAAGAGAACATGATCTTCATGTTGCTTTAGAACGAATGAATGGGGAAGAGGAGGAAGAAATCAAGTGGAGGGGGGAAAAAGCATTCATGATTTATGATGGTGTTGGTGATCAGAAGAGGATTGCAACATATTGGAAGTTGCGTAACGAAGAGATATATGAATGATGATGATGATAGCCAGATCGGGTGGGTTTTGGAACGGAAATTGGATATGAGAAGCGCAAGGGGATCTGGAGAAGATAACGAGATTAGAAGAAAGCATATAGCTTGATTATCTTCCAACCATTATCCTACCTGTATGTATGAGTATGCATGATTTGGTGCTCGATACAGTGCAGTAGTTGAAAATGATCAGCTTTGAAGGCTCGAAAAAACTCTAAACTATCCTATTCTTTTTGAAAAACCGAGAGTGTATCAAGCAACTCTAGATCTTCATTTTTGTAGTTGAAAAAATCTTATGAAAATTGGATTTCTGTTAGTTACAGTACCTATCAAAAGTATATCTGCTTGGTGATTTTCCGTAGAAAACTATAAACTTTGAGAGGTTGAAAAAAGGTTCTCAGCTAACTGATTTTTCTGAATCTTTGTGAGAGCATTAAGCAACTCTAGATCTTCATTTTTGTAGTTGACAACTATTCAATATAAACAAAAGAAAGTCAGTTATAGCGCAGTGAAGAAAACATATCCGAGAAAAAATGAGCTCTTTTTTTCACCGATTAAAAACTCTGCTCAAACTAGTCCAAATTTCAAAAACTTGTTCGTAAAACATGGCTAAACTCTTCAGTTTCTTCAACTTCTAGAAAACTTTCTTGGAAATCTGAAAAGAAATTCCAAAAAATATCAACAGATTTGCAGCGCTACTTTAGACGATATACATAACTGACTTGAATGAGAATTCCAAAAAAAAGTTGTCAATTACAAACATAGAGGTAGAGAACTGCTTAATAAACCCAAAAAATTCAGAAGAATCGTGCCATTGGAATTCACTCAAATTTGACCATTTGCCTCAAAAATTGTCAAAATTTTCTGTGCCGTATCTCTGTCATCAGTGGACCAAATTCAATGAAATTTAGACCGATCGGTAGGAAATTTTAAGGAGAACAGTGAAAGTTTTGGAATTCTGGAAAATGAAATTGTGCTTTTTGTCAGAATTTTGGTGTAGTTATAGGCTGACAAAACCTTTCAGACTAACTTTTGAGCTACAGATGACTTGGGGGCAGAAAACGTTTTGCTTATCCGTTTCTCAACTTTTAAAGAAAAATCTCAAAGTCTCTATAAAGCATACAATGGGGTGTTTGGATTCATTGTGTCAATTGACGTTAACGTTCGGGCTTTATTACCCTTTCAGACGAAACCAATCCAACCAGTTGAAAATTTTAACCAAAACCAAAAAAATGTTCAGAATAGTTAAGCCGACATAATCCACAGCCAAAAACCCCAAAAACCACCGAACAAACATTCGAAACCGCCACACGAACTTCCCGAATGGATTAAACCGAAACCACCAAGTGAAAGTAATACCTATCTTCAGAGAGAGAGAGAGAGGAAGAGTTAATAAACAAATAAAGGGTTTGGTATGTATGAATCCATCTACTCTGTTTTCTCGTTAATTGGATTACTACACACAACCATATAAACGATGTCAAAAAGAAGGAGAAAACCAACACAGACACTGTATAAATGCCATTTAGAGAAGGGGGAAACATGATACATATTGTCTCTCTGAAGACAGATGTCATCGATCCGGTTGAAAGAGAACACGCGGAGAACTTTTTTATTGGAGAGAGAGATGCATATTGGGGATGACTGTGTAATGCGTATCACAGGTATTTCTAGAATTCCTATCATGGAGGTTAGAAGAAGGGTGGCAATGATGAGCGGAAACGAAAAAAACTCAAATCTGGCGGGCAGTTAAAAACTATCTTCGATAGATCTTCTGGGAGCTGATGAACTTCAGAGTGCATGCGATTAGAGACTCTCGTTGTCTCCATCTCTCTTTCCTCACAATATTTCTATTCTCTCGTTGTCTGCGTCTCCAAAAACTCTTGTGTCTCTGTTCCCTGAATAGCTAGAGATTTGGTTTCTCATAGGATTCAAGAATTAGACTATCACAAATGATCTATCGAAAAACGAAAGGCTAGCTCTTCTGAGAGCTGAGATAAAGACATAAAGGTTAGAGAGTGCAGATGGAGAGAGACTCTCACTGTCTGCGTCTCAACTTTCCTAACATTATTACTACTCTCTCGTTGTCTGCGTCTCCAGAAACTTGTAACGCTTGTATCTCTGCTCCGAGCTCCGAGGTTTTTAAACGGAAATGAAGGTATTCTTAAGAGAAATCACATAGTTCAACTTGTCGATAGAAAAAACTTGAAGTTGAAAAACGCTACATGTCTCAAAATCAATCTGAATTCAACAAAAATCCGAAAGACGTTTTGCAAAATCTCTCGGACAGGAAGCGAAAAATTGTGTGAATTCCGCTACTATCTGAACGGAGGATCAGTTTGTGTGTGCGGAAGGAAACGGACAAAGGGTGGGGGGAGTTTATGGACATGAGGAGGAGAATAGAAGGATCGGCAGTTTATCAGAGTGGAAAATCGAAGGAATGTCACAAATTTTGGCGAGGTGGTGACGACGGCTGCAAAAATTTGAATACAAATGAAAAGAAGGCGAAAATTCAAGATTCTCATATACTCAGAATCTCAGAATTTCAGAACCTCTGAATCTCAGAACCTCAGAAAATCGGGTTCTCAGATTTTGTAAGTCTCATGGTTTCTAAGATTTTGAGACTCTCAGATTCTCCAAATCTGAAAACTCTGAATCTTGATTGTTTCGAACTTCTGGCAACAGATTCTTGAGCTTCTTTTTCAAAAGAAGTCTGAAAATCTATTCGAAGTTGTTGGCTCGAGATTCAGGAAATTTGAAAAGGTCAACGATAACGAGTAGAAGCGTCGCGATTCAAGGAGAAGTCTAGATAGTAGTCAGTGAGCTCAAAAATCAAATAGTGCACATTCGGAGCACATATCATTAACGAAAAGTGAGGGCTCTCCCTCTCCGTTCCACGTAACACACGTGAAAGTTTGCGAGATTCGGAAAAAGAGATCTCCCAAAAAAGTGACAGATATCCGGTCCTCATCATTAACACGCAACACCTCATGAAGAAGGGGGAATCGGAGACGCAGAGAATCAGAGAAGAATTCGATCCCGGAGAGACCCATCCGTCCCCCCGTACGGCGAGTATGGTGTGCTGGTGCTGCCGCGGACGGACATCAAAATGCACAATAAAACGCGTTTTTATTTGATGATCGAAAGTGTGAGCGGACGGGGGGAAGGGTATCGGCGTCTCAAATGTTCGGCTGCACTCTCTCTCTCTCTCTCTCTCTCTCTCTCTCTCTGTTCGGGCCGTTTTTCGGGACACGGTAAAAAGAGAAAAGGAGGAGAGGAGGGTTTCTGGACGCATCGGTTACCCGGGAATCGAGAAAGATGGACAGGAAGAGCAGAGCGGTTGAAACACATATGAAGAACAAGATGAGCATAGTAAATGGATATCGAGCACATATGCTTGAACTTCTGATGTTTTAAAATCTAGTGGATGAAGAGATTCTTAAAAACCAAACTATTCTGAAAATTGGTGGGTGTATAGGTCTTCATTTTTGTAGTTGACAACTTTTTCTGAAAATCGAAGTCCAGTTAGTTGAAGAAAACAGAGTTTCTGCGTCACCAACCATCTTCAAAGCTCAATATCTTCAAAACTAAAATAGCTATCAAAAATTGTCAGTTACAAAAATGTTTATCATAAAATTTCACACATTTTTGTAGTTGATTAGTTTTCAATCGCTCAATTCCTTCTTGAGATATAGCGTTTCAAAGTTAACGCTGCTTCGAGAGAGGAGAGACTCAGAGAAAATATAGCGCTCTCGTTGTCGCGTTTCGTCTTTTCACTGGAACCAAATCAGTTATGCAACAATTATGAAGTTCAAAAATGTGTGAAATTCAAATTCCGATTTCCCAAAGTTGAAAAATTTCATAGGAAAACTATCGCATAATGATACTGTAACTCGGAAACCAGGCAACCGATTTTGATGAAAATTAGACTTTGTCTGGGGACATGGTGTCTAAAAAAGAGCCACTTTTTAAGGGTTTCTAGAAAACCAAAAAGCGGAAAAATCGCAACTACCGAATATTCCAGAAAACTCCAAAATGAAAAACAACTTTTGCTAGCAAGATGTCACCACCATCTGAAACTATTAGAGTCTCAATCTGTTTGACCAAAACAAATCGAAAAAAAACAAAATCATTGACTCTTGTTTAATGACCCAATCTCTTTGTAAAAAACCAGTTGTAGCAGAGATTCATGGGAGAACGAAAAGTTTCAAAAAGCGTATGGTTTTTGAGTGAGAAAACTGGAGGTTTAACTCATTATTCCCACTTTCGGTGGACTGAAAAACTCATCTATAACGACACTCCGATCAAAACTTGGTGAATGGATAATATAGGAATTCAAGATTCATGAAAACTAAAAATGGAGATTTCACAAATCCAGTCAACTTAGAAAACCTATGAAGACGTCCAGACAGAAAAAGTTCTGAATGTGCGCCATAAAAATCTCATCAAAAGTAGTTGTATATGCAAATTCAACCCAGAACCTCCTCCCCCCTCGTAGGAGGGAAACTTTGACCGTTGACCCTGAGAGACACTATCCCCTATTTCCCCTCCGAGACACAACAATACAATCCCTCGTTTTCCTGAGAAACTCTTCAGGAGAAAGGATCCGAAAGGGATGCGCGGGGAGGCGCGCATGTTTTCGAGAACCTACTACACATGATTTCAATCGAGAAATGAGCGGAGATGCAGGGAGAGAGACAGAGAGACAGAGAGAGAAAGAGAGTAGTATTTAAGTATGGCCCATTTTTTACTGGATTGTGGTGGTTTCGGGATGAGATGACAACCTAGAGGATAGTAGTAGAACAAGTTGAACCCGGCCGAGAATCTATTCTCGAGAAGCATGATGAGGGGAAGGAAAGGGTCAAGAATTGGTTAATTAGATTAAGAACGATCAAACCAGTTAGCAGGGATGATAGATTGAAGCATTACTTTTGGGATTCAGAGGTATTGAGATTTTTTGAAATTCTAAAGGGTTTGTAGTTTAGGGATTCGTGAGGAAATTGAGATTGATAGATTTTCAAAATACTATAGGCTTGAGATTCTGAGATTTTGGAACCCTGAGATTCAGAAAAAGATTCAAGGGTCTTCTCCAACGAATTCTTAAGCTCCGAGATTTTAAGAATTCTAGATTTTGAGATTCCTATGGATTCTGAGATTCAGATGAATTAGGAGATTCGTGAATTCTCTCGTTTTAAGTTTCAAACGAATTGGGAAAATTCAGATTTTAATGGATTCCAAGATTATGTAACTTTGAAAATCAGAAAAATTGGCTTAGTTAGTCAAATTTATCCCTATTTTCTCTCGAAGAATTCACAATAATCTGGGATAGAGAACCTAGGAAAAATTGGGTTGAGTGTCTCTCAATGGGTGGTCGGAAAAGTCAAAAGTGAGAATTTCTCACACTACTAAAATTGAGGGTTAATTCGAGGTGAATAATTGTACATATGGGCGGAATCGGAAAACCAGAAAAAAAGAGTTGCGAAACAAGTGGAAACGAGGCTAGAAATGTTGGGAGTCTAAAAACTAGAAACGTTTCATGTCGGAATGTTCTGAAAGACGATTTTCAGAATTTCCCAATGATTCTGCAACTTTTTAAGGTCACTGTAGAAACAACAGAAAATAGTCTATTCTCGTTACAAAAGAGTCATCTTCTTGATCTCACTGTCCCCTCTCCTCCGGAAATTCTCCGAAATTTTGCAATCGTTTTTTTCATATTCTATTCTTCTCCTTCTATTGACGCGTCGGATTATGGTGGTGGTGCTCTTTTTGAGTCTAGAGAAGGAGCAGGTGGAATCGAGAAGGAAAAAAAAATTCGAGATGAGACCAGAAATAGAGAAGAATCGGAGTGTGATTCACTGGTAACGAAAAAAGAAACGAGACAAAAAAGGGGACAAGAATGGAAGGAGGGGAAAGTGGGTAGAGACAATTATGTAGGCGAGGATGGTATTCTGGAGGGAAAAGAGGATCAGAGAATCAGAAAAAAAAATAGAGAGATGAGAACGGGAAGTAGAGTATATGGGGGTTCTGGGAAAACTGTTATTATTAGGGAAATCGAGCAAACTTGGTCAAGGTGGAAGAGAAACTGATTATGAGTTTGAAGGCGCAGCATGCTCTGAACCCAGAGAAAAACTACCTATATGTAATTTATCCAAGCACTCTATTAATTTACCCTATTTGTTCATGTATGGATTGAAAGCCTCGAGATGTCACCACAATTTTCAAACGAATTTCGAGGGGTTCCTCGACTTTCTGGGACATTTCAAGATATTTCTCGACTTTCTGTGGCACCTTAAACGTTCTGCAGAAGGCTAGCTGAGCAGTAGATTTTTGCAACTTTTTTCAAATCTACAAATAACAAGATGGTGACTTGCCGCAGAAAGTTGTGGGGACATCCCGAGTATTAGAATTTAGCGATTTTCAGTTCAAAATTGCCAACTTTGAGAAGTTTGAAAAAAGTTTCCAAGAACCCGACTATTCTGAAACCTTGTGGATCTTATAAGCAACTCTAGATCTTCATTTCTGTTGATGATCGATTTTCAATTTGACGACTGTTAGGTGATGTTAGAGGGAAGAGGTTCGAAAAATCTGAAAACGTTTATGGCGTCTCTGAACGCAGACTAACTGAATTGTCAAACAAAAAAACAAAGATCTAAAGTTGCTGGATACACCTAAAAATAATTTTTATCGGAATCGGACGGAAATATACCGTAAATTTTATAAGAGGCAATATGATCAAATTTATCTTGTTTCTAAGGTTAAAAAGTGAAGTTCCTAAATTCGCTATAAAAACAGTTTTAGTCAAAATCAGTCTTCTAGTTTTTTAGAAATAGAAGCCTACAAAATGAGGATTTTCAAAAGTTTATCGAAACTTGTACTTTTTTAGGTAACCTTCTAAGTCGATAAGCTAACCAGTAGTAATGGCCTATGCAGTTCGAAAGAGGATTGTCTAAAACCTATATTTCTGCGTTCAAAATCTGCTAATGAGAATTCTGAAGTCCAGTTATAAGCTCTCAAAGTCCCAAAAATAGGTTCGCAAAGTCAATTTTAGGCGCTTTGAGAGGCCAATAGAATCCAATAGCTCAAGTTTCCAAGAACAAGAAAGCTAATCGAATCAAAATCGTAAAGATAATATGAAAACTTCAAACCCATACAGAGCGGAAATAATTCTCTCTGATATACTCAATTAATGTCAAGGAATACCCCAAATATTTGGATATGCATTATGCGCGGGAATGCTCTCTCTCTCTCTCCTCTACCTCAATACACAAACAAACCGACGTGGGGCGGTCGGCGGGTTTTGAGACCTCTTTGAAGAAGAGACCGTTTTCGGGGAAAGTGAGCATAAGCATATTCTCATATCAAGTACCGAATCGAGAATCGAGAACCGCAGAGGAAGATGGAGACAGAATGTGTGAAGAATTTTACTATTTTTTTTCTACCTTTGTATGCTTTGGTCGTCGAAAAGGGGGACAAGAAAAAAAAATGGTGTGCTTGTTTGCGTGTCACACTCATACTGTCTCTGTCCATATATATAGTATACTGAATACTGTACGAAAATTATTTAGGGGTAAAAAAATACAGAGGTGAATAACAGAAATTTGTACAGCTGTCTTGTTATTCATATTTGGGATCATGTACAATGGGAACGGGCATCCGGACGAACAGACATTTTACGATGTAACTCGGCTAAAAATGGGTCAATTTTCTTGTAAGATATATGGTTGAAACGCTAATTTCTCATGGCTTCCTTTCAATCTGAAATTGAAAAAAATATTGGAAATGATCGGAGTCTGGAGAGTTTTTTTCAGCAATTGAGAAACTTAAAAGTTGAGATCGAGTTTCAAACATAAGCGTTGGCTTTTTAACAAACCGAGGAAGGTTTGTGTGCAAAATTTTGAACTTTTATTAATTTGCGAAACTCTAAAGATCATCGAGTTCAAAAAGTTGTTCTAAAAGTCAAAAATTTCGTCGACTTTTTTTCCAAGTTCGAAAAACTCAAATCCGAGATCTTTGGCTCAACAAACCAGTCCTATGATAGTTGTCAGATAGTTGCCTTGGCTCTGAAAACTCCATCACTAAAATTGGTGTTACAGTACTTTAAAGGAACATGTTCAGATTTTTACCTCTAGTTCTGACAAACCTCTGGTCTCTCTCGAATTCAGCTTGCTTCCAAGAAAAAATTGGTCGTTTTAATAATCGAAAAAGTACAGATGAGAACGATCACCAAAAAATTTCCTATTCGCTCATTTAAATTTCTTTCAAATCGGTTCTTGAATACTTGAGTTGTGGCGCGAAATATAAAAAAAGATACCGAACTCGAAATTTTCGAACCTGTCTCGGCTGACGAACCGAACTATTATAGTTTTCTTGAGAAACGAAAGAAGAAATCAAAAATCTGAAAATTCGAAAATCAAAAATAAGCTTCCCACCCCCTTGAACCGTTCTTAATCGATTCAGGTGGCGTCTTCTCAGGTGTACACAAGCATTGTAATTACCACCGAAGAGACCGGAGAGACCTAGAGAGCAGATGTGTCATGACGACTCCTAGGCATACAGAAGACAGCGAGGGTGCATGATGTTTCGTGTCTTCTCCAGTTTGACCTTGATGACTGACTGCCAAACACAACATCAGGAGGCAGAGAGGTAACCGGAGGGAAAAGTGAGGAAGAAAGAGGATCGGAGGTAAAGGAGGAGACGTCATGTCCGTGTCAAGTATGTATCTTCACCCTCCAGCCATGAAGAGGCGATGGAGAAAAGAGTCAGAGAAACCATAAAGATTCGGAGGTGCGGAGGAAACGGTTCATGTGTCTGCATTGGTTTGGAAAAGGTGATTTTGCAACTTTCAGTTCGAAATGGTTAAGGAGAAACCACCAGATTTTTCTGAAACATCGGAAAGAAACCTCTGTAGATGCTCAAAAATGCATTTCCTTTACCAAAACATATCAAATTTAGCAGTCTGTTTCAGCGACACACAATCCTGTCTTTTCCTCACAAACGTATCCTTTCGGGCACTGAGAGCAAGTGGGTCCATCGGTGTAGACTGGACGGCTCACGATGTTTCCGCTGAAAGATGCAGATCTGTCGTTCAGTTCATATCCAAACAGAGCTCACTATGGCCAGTACTGACAAACCACGATCTGCGAATTAGGTGAACACATTCCGTATGCGCACCCGATACTGTCGGTCGTGGCCCACGCCATTTGTGTCGCATGACCACGTCCAGATTGATAGTATGTACCATTCCAGCCCTTATTAAACTCACTTGCCCAGTGTTTCGAACTGGTGTGAACCTGGAAGAAATGGAAGAAACACATTTTGGATTACGGGCTCTCGAGTTATACAGGGTGCGCCAAAATTATTGCAACACATTCAAAGTGCTGTAACTTCTCCGAAAATACTCGAATCGACTTGAAATTTTGCCTTCAGTTTATTGAAAGTTCTATGAAAAGTATATTATCATGGCTCTTCAGTGTGATTCCTTTGTCCCTAACTAAATCCTTGACTATGCTTGAAAGCGCACCCACTGAGGCACGGTAGCAGTTTGAGATATCCTGGTCCATCTTGACTCCAAATTTTTGTTCAATGACTCCAGATTAGGATTTAAATGTACTTCCACTATCGAATGAAATATTCCCATACAGAAAAGCCGGGTGGATTCGAATCTGAGAACGAAACTGGTCCTTCAAAATTGCTCCCGAAACAAGTAATAGGAATCGGGTAGAACGGTTTTTGACTTGTGAGTGAGAGTAGAGTCTCGTTGGCATATCCAAACATTGTTTTCAAGGTGTAATGTTGTCTCGGGAATTTTTTTATCACGCAAAGTCCCCTCAACTTGTTGGTCTTTACCACAGAACTCTTGAAAATGAGCGAAATCTCACTTTCAGGAGCATAACTCCAAAAGTCCTCCCTGTGGCCAATTAAAAGCCCGGACAATTATTTTTCCGTGCTCATTTAGTACCTGTGATGTTGTTGCAATAAATGAATAACTGTGAAAGCTCAATACAGCTTCGAAAGATGAAATTCTCGCCATTGAAGAACGCCTTCAAACGTTCACTAGGGAGCGTGCCAGCAATTGAGACTTTACACTTTTCTGTACGGCAAAACTTGCTCTTTCACGATAGGATTCCAACTTTTTGAACATGATATAGACTTAGTTTGAGCTCACTATTAGCAATTCAACCCCTTGAAATTCTTTCGAAATTGAGCTGCAAAACAATTTTTTCCTGTCATATAGTGAATTTCGGTCATCTTTCTTTCTGACCTTCTAGATCCTACTAGATGGGATAAAAAGTTTTGGTTTTACATATTTTAGATAGTTTCAAACTCAGTTTACTTATTTTCAACTTTTGGTAGTCTTACAAAAAGTTTCCCAAAAAATATTGAGAGCCGTTACCTTGTGACCCTGGCGTAGCCAGTAATAATGATTCAATGGTGGTGCATTATTGTATCGATTAAGTCACCATTTCAGTCAAAATAGAGCTAGCAACTTGAAAATTTGGGGATATAGTATCTAAGACATGCTGAATAAGATCCTGTTAAAATCAATGCCGAAAAGTTGCCACCAGCGCCGCCTTCTGGGTCAAGACTTTTGTTGCAATAATCTTGGCGCACCCTGTAGTTGCATGACTGTACGGTTTAAATGAAAGGTACAGAAGAGTTAGTGACGTTTGGGAAAGTTTGAGCATAATTATGGATCAATGAGCTAACACACTCACCGGTTGCATCTTATCCACAATTTCTATCGAGGACCAATGCGAGAACAGATTCTCTCCAGAGCCACTATGCACCAGCCTACAAGCCACCGACAGATTCTTGGCCCACGCCACCGCGGACGCCTCCAACGTTTCGTTCCATTTCATTTTGAGCATGTTCGTCGCCGGAGGCTTTCTGGTGGTGTTGGCCATGAAAACGCCTCTCGCGATTTCGGATCGCAAATTGTTGTGGATGTCGAGAATCACTTGTCGAGATTCAGCGTCGACGTAGTTTGAGGAGACGGCTGAAAATCGATGGGTTCTCCTGAAGTTTACAAAATTTCTCACCTGAAAATGAAGCCACCGCTGAAATCGCTAAGAAGAATACAGGGAAAGCCATGATCTTTTCGAATATGAAGCTCTGATTTTCAAGCCACCCTTTTTATATTGAAATTCTTCATAAAAAGTTTGAATATTCTTGCTTTCCCAAAATTCATGTTTCTGTGGTTTGATCTTTCTTCAAACCTCTGAATACATAAGGTTTGACTATGAAAAACTATCTGACTGCTTTATTATTGATTCTATCCGTAAAATTTCCGTATATAATTTTGAAAATTGAGCATTAAATCTAAAAATGAAGAAACCCGTTTCTCAAAAAACAAAATAAAATGAGCAATGATTAAATTTGTCCATAAACTGCGTATCCAGTTGTCATCTCGTCGTCCGGGTAGATTACGGTACTTTGGTATCGAGGGAATTCCTGAAAATTGAAAATTAGACTTTGAGTATCCCAAGGTTTCGGAATCCGTCAGAATTTCATGAACAATTCTAATATGGTTTGTATGAACAATTAGGAAACCGCTGACAGGAAATGTTCCCTTTAAGATCAACTACCTCCTGAATTAACAAAGCTATCAAAAAGTGGTCAACTACAAACATAATCCTTATAAAATTTCACACAATTTTGTAGTTGATCACTTTTTGACAGCTCCTCTCTTTTTTGAGATATAACGTTTCAAAGCTAAGCCTGCCTTCCGTCCCTACCTGTTGTTTCGAGAACTGCCGTCCGGCGAAATTATCCGCGGCATTCCAATAGAATTCACTGCTCATTCTGAAATAGTACTTGACCAGTTTGAACATTGCGAAAACGCATGGCAGCAGAGAAATACACAAAAGCAATGAAGACAGCAGTAGCGATTGCACTGGAGCCAGCGATCGAGCACACTGATGCGTGTTGATGGAGTAGTTTTCGATGAGACTCTGATGGTTCGACTCGATGAGACCCCGGGCTTGTTGATTTTGAAGTTGAATGGTGGCGCAGAGGAGTTCGTGGCAGTGGGTGTAGAACAGGGTGAAGCTGGAGAAGATGAGCATGCAAGGAGACATGAACAGGAAGATCGAGGCGTTGATGGAAACCACTTGACCGATCTGGAAATTGATGAAATCTTTTGGAATTCTACCTGGGGAGGTAAACGGATTAGGGGTCAGTTTTTTTGACCAGAAATGAAGCGGAAAACGTTGTAGCTCTTTTCTGAACGATGAAAAATTTTGGGGACAGGAAGATCTTCAAATCTTCTCAACTAGAGCATTTTTCGAAAAGCTGTCAACTACAAAATTGCCCTCCATAAAATTTCACACATTTTTCTTGTTGATCACTTTTTGATAGCTCCGCCCCCTTTTGAGATACATAGTGTTTTACAAAAAAACACTGCTTCAAGAGAGGAGAGGATAGGGTGCTACAGTCATCCGTCAAAACCTCAGTTTCTTGCAGAAAATGCGAAATTCTGAGATTTTGCAGTTCGAGGTTTTTCAAAACGGTCTTGTCCTCGACCCCACCTTATTCGAAACACTGCTTCTGTTCATCGGATGATCACTATAAATGTAGCACCCAGTGCCGGCGACCACCAGGAAAAACGATGGAAGAATCACGAAGAGCAATGCGAGGGCGACAAAACAGAACGTCAGACGGCACACGAACACCAGAAATCTGGAGTGAAGACTGAAGTAGGTCAGGTTTGGATTGTAAGCCAGACTGTTGTCCGGATGGGAGTCGGGGTGGGTCTCCGCGTGAGTGAGGAGTTGGTCGAGAACGCTGTCCTGAAAAACATTGGACTTTATGAAAGTTTCAAGTTTCAAATTACAGATTCTAGATTTTCCTAGAACACCTACCGAGTTAGTCTCCTCAATTTGTTTCCATGTGACTTCTGGGAACATTTGAGTGGTTGAAGCTACTGTTGTTTGAGGATTCTGAGTCGTCGTCGTCGTGGTGGTAGTAGTAGTACTGGTACTTGTAGTCGTGGTTGGAGGTACTGTACTGGTTGTAGTTGTTGCAGTTGTCGTTGGTGGTACTGTAGTTGTGGTCGTAGTGCTAGTGGTAGTGGTGGTTGTGATCTCCTCACTCTCCTCAGAATCCTCAACGTCTTCAGAATCCTCCTCGATTTTCATGGTGCCTCCGGTGACCACTAGAGATTGGTTCAAGTTCTCGTTCTCTTTCTCGTCTTCATCAGACTCTACGTCTTCAGAATTCCCGAAGATCTCGGCTATTCCTGGAATCCCAGAGTGCTCCTGAACCTGATTCTTGATCTCTTCTTCGGTAGGCAACTGGGCCTGGGGGAGAGTCTGGAATTCAGAAATTTAGATTTCTTTTAAGGATTCTTCACTCACAACAAGATCATTCTCCTCCGAGACCTCATTGAAATTTGAGTTGAAATCCAAGATCGGGCGATTTTTCGTGATAAACTTGTCAGAAGTCCCTGAGAATGTGACCTCCGCCAGTGGACGGAGAGGGATTTCGATGCGTTTTCGGAATGTTTGAAGGTGCGGTTTTCGGTTCTGCAAAAATCAGAACCACGTCTTTTGATCTAATTTACAGTACTGGCCAAAAAGAATGCGACTTTGGTGATTTTCAGTGCAAAACGGTCAACTTTGAAGACTTGTAAATCAGTTCTCAACGGACCGATTTTTCTGAAAATTTGTGAATGTATCAAGCAATTTTAGATCTTCATTTTTGTAGTTGACAATTTCTACCGAAAATCACAATTTACAGGGTGGCTGATAAGTATACAACGTTTTGTTTTCGCTGGCATTCTCGAAAAAGCAGATTTTTCTTCTCAGAGACTTTATTAAAAGTTGAAATAAGGTCATAAGATAACATTTACAAGAGATGTTCGAAATTGGATCCTCGAGCTTTGACGCAAGCCTTGAGACGCATGATCACAGAATCAGTGGTGCGGCGGAGGTAGTCGTCGTCGATATCGTCCCAGGCTTTGAGCAAGGCGGTCTTGAGAGCTTCGATACTTCCGTAGGACTTTCCTGAGATCTCACTCTCCAAAAGTCCCCACACACTGAAGTCCATCGGATTGAGATCTGGCGACGAAGCTGGCCACATGTCCTTGCCCCAGTAACCAGGAAAATGAGCGTCCAGAACCAGTTTGGTCGATCTAGAGCCGTGGGACGGAGCCCAATCTTGTTGAAGGATGTACGGACGACCAGCAAAATGCTGAGTCACCCAAAGCATCAAAGCATCCTTCAACACAACTTTTTGGTACACTTCCGAGTTGATTTTAACATTTCTATCAATGAAAACCAACGGGGTTTTACCAGTTGACGTCACTACAGCCCAAACCATAATGCTTTTCGGAAAAAGGATGTTATGGGCCAGACGGCGTTTTGGGGACTTACTGTCACCCGGTGACAACAATTGTCTCTGTTTTTGACGGTTGGGAAGAGGTTCAATGGTGAAAATCTTCTCGTCAGTCCAGATCACATCAGCAACGCGGCGCACCTTGAGATCGTTCAGGAGTTTCTTCGCTTTTTGGAATCTGGAGACCTTGGATGAATCCAACAAGAATTGTCACGGACTGAGCTTATAACTCTTCATATTCAGTTCATTTTTGACGATATTCTGAACAGAAAATCGACTGATTTGAAGCTCGGAAGCAATCTTGTTCATGCTGGTGGCATCATTACGAGTGATCCTCTTTTTGATGATTCCTCGAATCCTGCGGGTGTTCACAGTGCGTGGGCGTCCAGATTTTGGCACTTCGTGAAGATTGTTTCGCTTTTTAAGAACAGCTGACAGTGTTCTGACGGTTGCAGATGGTATTTTGAGTCGTCTTGCAATGTCGACACAACGCATCCCTTTGCGGAGGAAGGCTTCAATAGTTGAACGAAGAGGAGAAGCGCTCATTTTGGAAAGAATGAATGAAATGACTTTTGTGGCAGCTTATATAGGTCCCGGACTTTCGAAAAAATTCGAAAAAATTCGAAAATACTTCTTGGCACGGTGCCAAGAAGCTCAGAAAAAAACGTTGTATACTTATCAGCCACCCTGTAGTCAGTTACGTTCCTCATAGTCACGCGACCTCGAAATTCGCTACATTTCAGTGCAAATTTCGACCTCTTTCGGATCCATGATCTTTACTGCGACATAACTGACTAGATTGTGATTTTCGGTAAAAAGTGGTCAACTATAAAAATGAAGATCTAGAGTTGCTTGATACATCCACAAGTTTTCAGAGAAATCGTTCCGTTGAGAACTGATTTACAAGAATTCAAAGTTGACCGTTTTGCACTGAAAATCACCAAAGTCGCATTCTTTTTGGCCAGTACTGTAGCTCGCTTCCTATGACCGATATCAGAAAATAGTCAACTACATACACAGGTAACGCGCTGCCGATCCGTTATTGATGGGACCAGGTTTTTGATCCATAACTGATCCGTTTTGGGCTCAAACAGGTCAGTTATGACACAGGTAAAGCGCTGGCAATCCGTTACGGATGTGTCGGAGTCGCGCGCGGTCCGCATAGGAATCGTATGTGGACGAAAAATCGGATGCGAAATGGATGGATCCGCAAAACATTATTCAAATGGCTTAGAACCATCCGTTTCTTACCCGTGCGCGCACCCGTTTTCTGTCCGTAAGCGACTGGAACCAAAACTATCCACAAATGGCCCGTTCGCGAATGCTCCATCGCAAAAACGCCAAAAACGGATCATTTACGGATCTAAAACCTGGTCCCATCCGTAACGTATCGCCAGCGCTTTACCTGTGGAATAAAAAGCCTGGTCCCATCCATAACGGATCGGCAGCGCTTTACCTATGTGACAAAAGGTTTTGCGTAGTTGACCACTTTTTGATATATGTTACAGAAGCCGAGAAAGGTTTGGCCAAAATTTCAGTGTGTCTGTTTGTCCGATACAAAAACTCACGATTCGAATTCTCCTCAAACTCTTTTTCGGCGCTTCTGACACATTTTCAAAGTCTCCTTGATAGTCGTAACTGGCGAACAGGTCTCCAACCGTGCTCCGGGAGAGTCTCTGGAATTTTAAAATTTCAAAATTTGAAGCTGATTTTATCGGTTTCTGATTCAAAAGTGACGATTTTGTTATTTTTTCAAACCAGGAAATCCCTCCTCGTAGTTTGGCCCAAGATAAAAATCAACCCAACAAACTCAGTCTCTGATTGAAATTCGACGAAACGCTGAAGTTATTCGATTTGTGACCTCGAAATTTTTGAGAGATCATAACTCGAACCCTATGAACATTTTGCCAAGTTTCAATACAGATTCTGAATCTCCATCGTCAATTTTATGTAGGCTAATATTATGAGAGAAAAACTTCAGAAGAAGAATCTCCGGTTCGGCCAAAACTCGAAATATTGCTCAATTAAAAATAAATAAAAATCGAAGAAAACCACAAGTGTCGCGTTGGTGAACGGCTTTCTGGCATCCAGTCTTTCACTCCAGAATCCGATTCCGGCTAGGATAAAATAAGCAGATGCGGATGTTACGATGAGCCAGGATATGAAGAAGAGCATCAGGTAGATGGCGTAGTTGGTAGAGTTTGAGGGGTATTCCTGAAGCAAGAGAAATGAAATTGAGGTTTCGGGAACTCGAAGATCAAACAATGAAGACGTTGAAACACGAAAACCATGTGAACTGATGTGATACTGTTCAACTAAAACATCTGCTCATGGTTCGGCCAAAACCGAGCCCCTAACTTCCAAAGACACCTGAGTATGTCTCACTTTCAACATTGACCAAATATGAATCTGTCGACGTCGACTAAAAGGTGAGAAACCGAAAAAAAACCAACCTGATACTTTTGGGATCCACATTGTCCTCGAAACCGAAAGGTGAGAAATACGATTGCAAATACAATGAGTCCGATTGAGCAGGCTATCAGGGAGAACAAACTGGCTGCCAATAGAGGTTGACTGGCAATGTGCTCTTCGATGAGGCCAGTGTACAGGAGGTCTTTCTGGAAAACGAGAATGAGTTACGGTATCTGAATCCCTCGAAACTAGTCAGAACCACAGAATCTCAGAATCTCAGAATCTCATCAGGATCTCAAAACTAATCAGAATCTGAATAAGCTCATATTCTCAGAATCTCCAAAAACGTACCCCCTCAAAATCGAAAATGAAGTCGTCCATGACCGCAACTCAAGTTACCCACTACAAAGACAGCTTTTCACTTAAAGCAAAGAATAACACAGACAATAATTAATCCGTTCTCTCCTTTTCTAGAGATGTCAATCTCTCTCGAATAGTACATAGTTCAATTCTAAAACACCGAGACTAGGTCATTCGTCGTTTTTTCCCCCCGCCCATCATTTCTCCTTTTCATCCGTTCAAAAACGGAGGATTTCGTGTAACGGGGCGACGAACAGAAGAAAGACCGTCTAATCATGCGGAAATAATCAAGAATGGGATTTTTAGAGAGGGAAAAAAAAAACAGAAGAAAGAGAAACGTCTCATCCTATTGTTGGGTCATTTTGAAACATTTGGGTTTCAGAATTTCTTTTGGGAGTTGGTTGAAACTCAAAGTTTACACAATTAGCTTTTGAAATCTTGTGAGATGAAGTTTTATAGTTAGACCGGACAAATCTCTTCTGATCTTTGAGACTGTAAAACCAAACAATCACATTCCCATCCCAACTGTAAACTATCGCTTTCCCATTACAACGCCTACGCATTCTCAAATTCACATATTTTATTGTCTCCCCGGGTTAGCATAAAAGGAGCACCAGCCTCTGTAGAAAACAGTTTTTCTTTCTTTCCTTTTTTTCGTATATTTTTCTCCTTTCCTACTACTTTTCTTATTTCTCTCTCTCTCTCTCTTCTCAATAAAGGTTTAATTACTCAAATTTGAGGTGTCCGACGATTGGTGACCCAGGCAGGGCTGGTCAACCATTTCTGGACGCTATCCTCGTCGACATGGAAACGGAGGACCGATCAGAAAATTGAACGAGAATGAAGGAGACGAAATCCCAGTTTTCTAATTTCTGTGATTGCGTTGATTGATCTTCTCACTATCAGCCGACAATTGGTGACCCAGGCAGGCTTTCCTGGTCAACCATTTCTGGACCCATTCATTTGTAAAAGGACCAATCTGGAATCGTTCGTTTCAAAAGAATCTACGAACACTTATTTTATTGTTCCCCGGGCTTGCATAAAGGAAGCACCAGGCTCTGTAGAAAACAGTTGCTCTCTCTTTCCTTTTTTTGTATATTTTTCTCCCTTTCTACCACTTTCTATAACTTTTTTCCCATTTCTACCACTGATTGCTTTCTCTCTTCTGAATAAAAGTTTACATTACCCACCCAAGTTTGAGGTGTCATGGTGTTCAAAAGCTGTCAGATCTCCTACCTGAGATTCCGACAATAAATTCTCTGCGTTTTTCCTCTCTTCAAACCGTTTTAACTGTGAAACGGTATATCTCAAAAATGGGTGGAGATATCAACAAATAGCAAACTACAAAAATGTGTAAAATTTTACAACTAATAACTTTGTAGTTGACACCTTTTTGATGGCTATTTTAGTTTCAGAGATAGTCAGTTTTTAAGATATTGAGCCATGCAGATTATCTCTCCTTCCCTAAACTATACAGGACCCGTTTTCAGTTCCTCAAATTTGGTCAAATTGTATAACATCCTCTACGCCAAAGAAACTCACAGTCAGTATTTTCCACATTCTTCACCTACCGTATCCCAAAAATGATGCAACGTGCGCTCGGCTGCGTCATGGTCGTGACGAAGAGTGAGAGCGTTGAGAATGTAGGAGGCCATTAGGACATAGTATATCTGAAAAATTGGGATGAAGCGATGCCTGGAAGTTTTCGGATGACAAAGAGATCTTTAAGGCATAATCTAGAAAACCTGAGAGTAAGAAAAACTCGGTTATTATCTGAATCGCTGAACCAAATTCTGGTTGCTTAGAAGTCTTGAAACCTTTTCGAATTTCCAAACAAAAAAGCTTAGAAATTGAAGAAAAGTTTAGACATTCTGCCTAATCTCCCTGCCAACACGAATATTACAATAAGCAAGGGCTAGAGAGAAATTGGGAAAGTGAATCAAATGGCGATAAGTGTTAATAATGGCCGGCTCTCTCTCTCTCTCTCATTGACAAACAATTAATACCGGCGAATATCGAGAAACGATAGAAGATTGGCAAGCTTCTTTGCCGGGCATGATGAGATTTATCAATGATTGAGACCGGAAACGTACGATCTTGAGAAAAGGTTTTGGTTTTCGGTTTGCAATTTGGTGACGTATGGATCAGACCTATCGACAATTGAAAACTTGTCTGAAAATCTTGAATTCTGGAGGACTTTTTGGAATTCAAATAGTACAAAGAATGGACGATTGGGGAACATGGGTGAAAATGTGCAAAATAGTAAACTTGGAAAGGTTGAAAAAGTGATTTTCAATAAACCGATTGCTCTGAAATTTGATGGATGTATTAGGCAAATCTAGATCTTCTAAATATAACCAAAATCTAGTCAGTTATTTAAAGTTTAATGACACGATCCCGTCAGTGTTAATCTGTTTTCTTTGACGCTACCTAACTCACCTGATTTGTGTCGTACTGAAAAGTTGTCTACTACAGAAATGAAGGTCTAAAGGTGCTTGAAACATTCAGAAGATTTCAGAAGAATCGGATCGTTGAAAAGCAGTTTTCCAGCTCTTCAGAACTAGCCGTTTTGCACTGAAAATCACAAAATGAGCTTTTCTGGGCAGTACAGTATCCTAAAGTGGGCTTATTTCATAGCATAAATCAGCTTCTAGAACAGCAAACTTCATAAAAATTATACAAATTGATAGAAAATTTATCTGTCTTATTAGTTGGCTCATAGACACTATGATAGGCCAGACATTAATAATTCTCTAGACCCTGATCTCGCATAAACTGTACTAGAAAAGGGTCATATTTCTAAAGCCACTAGACAAGATGGACTCTTAGGTAAGAACGTGGTTTCGAGAAAAAAGTACAGATACTTCAAAAACTGAGCCTCAAAACGACACTGCTAAAAATAGGGGAACAAGGAAAAAGGAAGTGCCTCGAATCTCAAGGCTGTTCCCGATGGCAGACTCGATCGGGGCCTGCCCCCAAAATGTCGATTTCCTTTTTCTTTTCTCGTCGTCCCAATTTTCACACCCACCAGAAACAGAAGACGGAAAGGATTTGTGTTGTGGCTCTCGCCCCCCTATGCGCCCTCCACGGACAAACATGTCAAATGGCGATGTATACGGAACGGAGAGGGGAAAAGTTTGTATGTGCTTAGGTGTATGGCTATGATGTCCGGCGGGGAAAGAGGGCAGAAGGTTGGTCAGAAAGTGATAAACTCTTGATGACTAGGTTCTCACTGTTTGGACCATTTTCAAAAATGACGAAAAATGAAGACTTGAAAATGGATTCCCAAGAAGTTTTACATTTTACTACCGACTTTGTAGGTCAAAAAGTTCAGCCTTGGAAAATGACTTATAATCACGAAATTGGAAAGAAACATAAACAATGAATGACAAATTTCAAAGTCCCTTGTTGTAATAGAGCTGTGCCTGGTTGGTCTTCTGTTGGAGCTCCGGTTCCAAGAGTTCTCGCGATATCTGAAATCTTGGTATTATTGAAAAGTCAATCTTACCCCTTTCAGACGGGTTCATTCTTTAAAAACACCATGTTGCAAGAAATGTGGACGGAGCCTGATTTTCAAACTCACCGCGCTTTCCTGTGGGAACAGTGCGAGGGCGACTGGCAAACTGACGGCAAACGAAAGGGTGCAGACGATGGCGTTGACGAAAATGTGACGGACTTGGGTTTTGGTCACCCATTTGAATCTGAAACGGGAGTTTTCAGAATCTCGTTCTCATTCAGAGTCAGTTCTTTACCTTTCCAAAAACGGCATAATACATGGTGGCATCAGCAAGAGTGGAACGGGAAGGAACGCTCTGACCATTGTGGTGTCAGTTACGGCTTGCTTGGCGGCTGTCTTGGATACACCGATCACTTTTCCAGTGTCTTTTTCGTACACCTCGATTCCTGTCTCCATCTCGTTCCAGCGCATACAGATGACATTGAGGGACGATGCGAGGGAGGTGGCTGGCAGCGGGACGAATCTCTGAAAAAGAAGTGGGACGTAGAGATTACAGAAAAGTAAGATGTTTAGTTTGGCATTCATCTGGGAATTCACATATCAATTTTTAGATTAATCGAGATCTTGGGAACCGCTTGTCCAATTTCAGACACAAAATGGTTCCCAAATTTCCAACCTACTCACCTGAATGATCAACCTGGTAGTCGGTGGCAATGAAGACGCCTTTTTGATGAAATAAGTGAGCCCTCCAGAAATGGAGCATGCCGCTGTCACGGCTGCTCCATACGCTCCAATATACTTGGACAGCGGCTGTGGCTGCGTGGCATTTCTGTTCGCATAGTTCACACACGCATTGTGCGACTGATTCATCCACTGCCAGAACAGCAACGTTGGCCACGAGGGATTCGGAAGCAGCATTCCGGTGACGGTAATCCATCCGAACGGCACGAATCCACTCATACGGAACGGTGGCAGCACCTTCTCCCCGGTATCTGGGTGTAAGACCGCGGATTTGAGTTTTTGAGCATCCCAGAGGGCTTTGTCGGGAACGTTCAGCGCGGCGCCGGACTTGTAGGCGTCCAGGAGTTGGAGAGATTCTTCGAGTTTCTTCTGGAATGAAATTTGAAACTCATTTTGGCTCATTATGTGGTTCTTCTTGAATCCAAAACTCTATTCAGAGTCGGTCCTCGTCAGAGAATCGGAATCATCAGATAAGAACCTTAAACCCTGCCTCAACAACTTACATTGGAAGCGAACAAAGTTCTCGGGTCGATCACATCGAGACAGTGGAGATATCTGCCGAGGAATGTGTCTTGTGGAAATCTAGGTTCTCCAAGTTTGAACTTCGGGTACGTGGGGTACCCGAACAGGGTGTCCGATTGTTGGGATGTCATGGTGGTTCCTGGAAAGAAGCAGATTAAAGGGAATGGGTGAATCTAGGAGTAGGAGGAAGAAGAACTTTATATTTTGAAGTTTTTTCGGATTCTCCAGATGTTTTGTTTGCAAAAAGGTATGTGTTGCTTCATTCAGGTCTTATAATTGACGATCTCCACTAATCCTCAAAACCTCAATTAGTGGGCTCAGAATTGACGTATCTGTGCTCGTTAATTTGAAAAAAATTTCCAGAATTTTGAGTCGAAATCTCAAAAATTGTGTTTCATTCAACAGAGGGAACTCTTGAAAATCAAAGTTTTAGATTTGACATTTTGACCATTTGAAACTGACAACAATGTAACGCAAACATTCAAAAACCTATGGTAGAAAATCGACAAAAACCAAAAGCACTGACTTGAGTTTCGAACATGTCTCTTCAAAGTACTGTAGATGTCGACAGCGCAGTTTCAAAAAGGGTGTGCAACCTTCAAAACGAAATATCTCATGAACCAAGCTAGATATCAAAATATTTCCAACTACAAAAATGCTAAACATAAAAATTTACGTATTTTTGTAATTGACAACTTTTCAACAATTTTCAACTTTTCAACAAGGGGTTCTCGAGATATAGCGATTTGGAAAGAACGGTCTGACTTTTATGAATTTATCCTAGATTACATATAAAGACAACATTTTCAATTTTAGTTGTTCGAAGAAACTGAAGAATTTGCTAGGAGGAACATTTAGGAAAATTGAGTTGAATTATACTCGAATCCTCCAAAAACCGCTAGTCTTTGTTCGATCAAAACTACTCTCTCGTAAAATTAGTAATGCCAGTGTGAAACATTTTCAAATTGATACCAGAAAAGAAAGAAGAAGAGAAGAGAAGTTGAAACAGCAAACCAATTGGTCACTCTCATTTTCTCTCTCTTTCTCTTCCAAATGAATACAACACAAAATAAACGAGTGTAAAATCGAAACAGATAATAGAGTGTGTCAGGTCATGAGACGGCAGACCCCCAAAAATTGACAGTTGTTGTCTTTTTGGAGAGTTTGATAAAAACGGGGGAAATGTGCGAAAAATTGAAGAAGGCGAGGAATAGAGAAACGGAGAGTCATTTTCGGTTAGGGAAAGGGATATATAAATTGTATATACAAGAGAGTGAGAGGTTTAGAGAGAGAGAAAGTGAAAAAAGACTTGGGGCTCATTGAGCAGAAGCCAACTGGGACTTTGGCTTTTTGAATGAGAGTTGGGAGAAAAGGGAAGAAATTTGGGATAAGTGCTTTTTGAGCAAAAGGAATACTTCAGAATAGAGAAATTCCAGTTTAAAATATAGGGTTTTGAAGGCTTCAAACGCTTGAATGAAAAATTCTGAGTTTTCTATCTAAAAACTTTAAATTTTTCCAATTTTCCAAACCTGATTTCAGATATTCAGAAGAATTCAAATCAAGTTGGAGCTTCATTTTTCTAAACATAACAATCAGTACAGTTTTTACCAAAGATCCAACTGGTCCTGACCTAAACTCCGACAGCTCGGCCGTCGTGGTGTTCCGTATAAGACCCGTAAGCTTCAGAGCTTTATATCTCGGGAACCCCTTAGGTTGTCAAAAAGTTGTCAACTACAAAATTACGTAAAATGTTATGCTGAGCAATTTTGCAGTTATACGTTTTTTGATAACTGAAATGGTTCTCGAGATATAGCGTTTTAAATTTACTATACCCATTTCTTGAGGTACCGTGTCTAAAAGGTCTATTTTCAAATTTCAAGATTTATCGATTTGTAAAAACATTATAAAAAATTAGATCTAGTTTTTCATGGCCTGTACAATAGAGCTGAACTACATATTCCAAATCATCAACTATCAAGAAGAGTCGAGTCGAATCCAAAAATCACAAAATCCAAATAATAGATCCTCTTCAACCACTCTTGAATCCTCCGATCACTCCTAATCTGCCTCAGCACCACGTCGTGTGCATCTGAATCATACGTCGCATGCATTGTGTCTCCTTCCAGTGCCGATTTTTCGATGTAATCCAGCGTCGAGTTCGGCACATTGCTCTCCTTCAGGACGTTCATCAAAGTGTCCATTCCGTTCTTGCGATCTTTGGGGTCCACGGCGAGTTTGACGATTTTGTAGTCGTTCAGGAATTTGTGGAATTCGCAGTTCCTGAAAATTGAGAGATTGTGAACCAGTGTACTTTTTCATGGCGAATTCTCGAGATAATGTTTCAAGCTCAACATAAAAATATCCTGCAGAATCGCACCTCTTACACAAAGACTAGTAAAATCTCGATCCCACTAAGGTCATTTTCTTCGTCAGGCTCTTGGGACAGAAGTACATCATCTTCCATCCCTTTGACCAAATTTATCTTGCTCCATGCAGCAGATATCAAAAAGTGGTTAACTAACAAAATGTTTATGACATTATGAGCAACATTTTGTCAGTTGATTACTTTTTGATATCTCTCACAGAAACCGAGATAAACTAACTCAAAATGGTAGTAAGCTGTCACAGGTCTTACGGTATGTGCAGAGCAACTTAAGCTCCAGATAAAAACCGAAACACTAAGCACTTCAAAAAATTTCAATTTGAAATCAATAGAGCTAGTGATAAGGATTCGGAACCAAGAAAAATCGTTGTTCAAGTCCTTCTATGAGTCGAGATACAGCAGCTCAAAGTTTGAAGGCGAGACATCACTCGTTTTTGAGAGAACGCAGACACTCTCGTTGTCTGCGCCCTCCCCATTTCACCTGCTCTCTCTTCATGCTTACCACGACAACGGTGCGGCATGCTTATCCTCATAAGACGGCTTCAGCTTCGAGAACCCATCCCCAGCATGCTGCACAAATCGCATATACTGTTTCTCCAGATAGCAAGTGACATTTCCTTGACAATTATAGCATTGCTTTCGCTCCGGATACTTTTGAGCTTCACTAAAATGGAAAAGGGTCAGCAAATGTGCTCTAATGAAACACTCACAAAATGCACTTATTGGAGAAGAAGGAAATGAATCTGGAGATTGGATCTCGAATCACTGCGATTTTTGTGAAGGTGTGATGAGCGTCTCCCATCCGCCACTTGACCTCACTTAAACGTCGATACTCGTTTTTCTCGGCGCAGAATCTGAAGGGAATTTGAATCTCAGCTTTTGGAAACGAGCAATTTCAGTGTACCTCATGCTCCAAACTTCCAAAATACTCCTATTATTCCTCATAAACTTTCCGGTGTCGTAGAGGACACAAGCCACGCCGGACATCAAGGTGGACATGGATTTTTTGATGCGACAGATGGAGAGGTTGTATTTTGGAGCAATCTGGAATCAAAAAGTGATCTATTGAGAGTTTCAAGAGCGATTTGAGTCTTTTTGATTTCTTGATTTTGTTTTCAAAGTTATCGATAGAGCACATTTTCGGAACTCACCGCATATTCCCTATCGAAATTGATGAATGGAGGTATAAACGGCTTTCCCTGCAACCTCGCTTCCTCTTGTAACTGCTCTATCCGAGATTTCGAGTTTTCCCTTATTAGCTCGTAGAATCTCGCGTACGTATGAGTTTTGACAGTTTTGATCCATGAATTCGATGTGAACAGATAATAAGAAGAATAGGAAATCGCGCAGAGAAGAAGGCATGAAACTATGAACCATTTTGACATTTTTTTTTGGTAGAGAGATGAAAAATCGAAACTAAATACACAGACAAAATGAAACTGACCTGACACCCACACCTCATTTCTCCCCCCTCCATTCAGCGCTAAACCGTAATCCGTCGGTAATCCCGATCCCCGCAACAACCTTAAAAGAGTACAGATCTGTATCAAATGTTCAATCTTTGCTGTCGATCATTTTTGAGAGCGACAGGATCTTTACCATTTGTCAAACCGTGTTTGAATGATTATGGCTCACTCAATCCGCGAAAAAAGTTCCAAAAAACTTACAAAATGGCTGCTCAGCACTCCGGTAAACCGTATTATCAACAGGGATCGTCTGAGGACTGACAGATTTGAGTATGACATCATTGCCCGCCACGAGAGTCGAACCAGTGGGTGTGTGGACGCAGTGCGCGCACACTAACCACTAGGCCACAAAGGCGTGAAATCGAAAGGAGGGAAAGGGTGGTTATAAAGGTGGACGCTGCGAAGGAGTGAAGAGGGGGAGAAGAGGGAAATGATTAGTGGTTAAGACGGAAGAACTTCAAGATTTCGAGTGCGTGTAAGATTGAAAGCTCGAGTATCAGTTCAAAAAAGATAAACGTCGGTCACTAAAAACCTTTCTTCAATTTGTAATGATATTAGCGTTCTGTGAGTGTTGACGACGCGCTCCATCTCAATATTAGGGAAAAACTTTATGCAAAGTTTCCAGGACTGGTTCAATATTTTCCCGAGCCTAAAACTCTGTTCAGTGTAGCGCGATTGCATACCCATGGAGCCAGTTCACCTTGTGACCCTTCTGAACACACACTACCGACTTTTTTCCCGCGGACCGTCTTTGGTCTTGACGCGCGCGAAACAACTCTGTTGAAGACCTCCCTCACACACCCCCACCTTATCCAATATTCTCTGTTCATCTTCTTCTTTTTCTCTACGACGACGTCCAATATGCACATCCCAATATTCAAACTGCCCTATGTTGTCCAAAGAGAACTCCTTTCCCACTTCTCTTCACCGTGCCGCCTCTATCTGTCAATGTGCTCTAGCCGAGCCACCGTCCTGGTTCAGAGCATCGTCAAGTTCAAAGTGAAGAGGGTGGTCATCTTCGACACACTCGGGATGTTCATCGTCGTCCTCGAGAACTTTAAGGAAACCTACGAGCAGATGGTTCATTTCGTCATTTATCCGAATCTGAGAGAACATCTGAAGGAGGTCGGGAAGAAAGGATTCAGCACGCGTTTAGGGTGAGTTTCTCGGAAAAGTTTTGAAATTCTAGGATTGCTTTTTTCCAGATTTTTCAAATCCATGACTAGCACCTCTCAACCTCACTCCCGCCATCTTGCGTTTGAAGAGACCGAACTTAGTGAGATCCAAAAATCCATCAGCAGTCACATGATGGCTCTCTCGCAGCCCGGCACCGATTTGCAAATCCATATCGAGAAGAAACCTCCCAGAAAGTTCTCGCTCCCCAACTTCGTAGGTGTCACAGAGACTGTTGTGGATGGAGACTTTCTCACCGCCAGCCTCATCGAGGAAGTCGTGAAGAAATACCCGGGACAGCAGTGTCTGTCGTTGCAGACCATTTACGGAGACGTGGAGAAGAACTCGGAGATTTTCAATGTCCCTAATGTCTCGATTCAGAATGCGGGCCATGTCGCCGGATCTTTCATTAGAAATTTCAACGGGAAACACTTGAAACTGGAGAAAGCAAGTTTCTCGGGTCCAAGAGTGGTCAAGTTTTTGGAGAACTGGAAAAATGGATCGGGGTATCAAAACTTGGAAAACATCATTCTCACCTTACATAATGGATATCGTTTCAACGAAGAAGAAGTGCTCGAGAGATTCCGTCAGGACCAACCGACAGTGCCGAAGGAATATCATTACTCTTCAAAGTGAGTTTCAAAGTGTGGTTACATCTTTCGACCAGTTCAAGTTCAAATTTATCTCGGGTTCCGTAACAGTTATGAAAAAGTGGTCAACTAACGAAATGTTTCTTATGTTTTCATGAAAATTTTGTTAGTTGACCACTTTTTGATAGCTGTTACGAGAACCGAGATAAATTTGGTCAATGTTGGAACTTGGTTAAGTTTGGCAGCCGTCTTACAGTTGGGAATTTCGCACCAAAAATCATAAATGTGGCATCTTTTCGTGCGGTACTCATTTCAATCCAAAATGTGTATTTTTTTCAGATTTTCCAAGAACAAAACCTTCAATTGTGAGAACGCTGTGAACATCAAGCGAGCGTCGGATGGGAAGGTCGCATCGGTTCTCATCGGTCCCTGGGAATTCAAATTCCTCGTCTGGAATGAGCGAACACGGTCATAACTCGGCCTCTGATTTTTAGCCGATAGACTTTTAAATGAAAACATTTGAATATCCCGACCCTATCAAAGTGTACATTTCCTGTTCCCCATGTTCCATCATTCTACTTCATCTGCTTGCCCTAATCATTGTTCTTGTCCCTCTTTTTTTCGTTTTCGTCTTTTTCTCTGTTTCCTCAACGCGATAAAAGTTTTTTCATTCCAAGATTCAACGCCTCAAAATCGACAATCTAGTTTTGCGGAAGAATCGATTTCCCGCCAAATTCAAATGCTTCAACTCTGTGAGATGGTCGAATGCTCCAGAAGCGATTGAGCTCAGCGCGTTGCATTGCAGAGTCAAGGAGAGCAGTTTGGAAGATTTGGCCAAGAATGGAGACTTGATTTTGGTCATTTCAGACTCTGTCAAAACGAAATGCTCCAGTCCGGGAAGGTTGTCGAGGCCGGTGATATCCGTGATGTCTGTCAAGGTCATGGAGAATTCCAGAAATTGAAGAAGAGAAGTTTGAATCCAGGTGGGGATGGATTTCAAGGCGACATTGTAGAATCCAATGGATTGCAGATTCCGATTCATGTTGGAGGGCTGGAAAAGGGAATGGTTTGAAAGTTATGAAAGATGTTTTAAGCCTACAATAGCTTCTTCTCCAGTGATGCTGATCATAGCCAAGGCCAAACTTTTCATGGCTGGAATGCTGGAAAGATTCGCCCAGAACTTTGATTTTAGATAGAGTCTCGGAGCATAATACTCGACTCATTTCTAAGAGCGTCTTCAAAAAACGCGACGGGATTTCAAATTGATTTCGGGATGTTTCTAATTGAGCATCTCCAAAAACAATTCTAGAATTTGCTTCTCAAGCTCTCAATGTCAAATTTTTTTTAATTGCTCACCTTTTCTCGAGGGTAAAACAATGAAAAAAGTTGGTGGTGAAAAACAAATAAACAACCATATCCAAAGACAATAGGCTCTGAAAACTATAAAACTGAGCAGGAGAAGAGATGGACAACAACAAAAAATGAAAAGCTCTCTCATTTTCCTCCTTCTGATTGTGCTGGTTTCAGCCAAGACTGTTATTAAGGATGAAGGTGAGATTCGGAAACAGAGGGAAATCAATTTTATTCAAAGCCAATACTAAAATTTTCAGAAGAGCTGGAAGAGTTTTTGAGGACCTCCAAAATGTCCAGGGAATCCAAGCAGATGCTTCGGGAGTATCAGCAGGAAGGAATGCTGAAGTGTGAGTTTCAGAGAAAGTCTGCTCTGTAGATATTCAGTTTTATTTCAAGTTCTAGTCTCAAGAACTCTTCGGAGACTTTTTTCAAGTCCTTCCTGAGATTAGAAATTTGAGTTTACTTGACTTTTTTCAGTCCCCCTGGACCCGTTCAACTTCCTGTCCCAACTTCAATCCATCTTCTCCCAACTGCCCAACATGTTCTCCCAGATTTTCAAGTTCCCGCAATTTTTCAGTCCCGCCGACACGCGTATCAGTGTCGACCATAGGGCTGATAAGACTTTGACTGATGAGATTTCTATCGATTAAAAATGAAAGTGTTGGTTAACAAAAAGTTCATTCATTCACAATGGCGTGAAGAGTTGATCAATCACTGACACTGTGTCTCCATCTTTTGCATTTCCATGGACTGCAAGAAATTACTGTAGGCATAAAATCTCAAGCAACAAAATGTTTTTACCCGAATATGAGCAGTGGATGTTTTGACATAGGCCTCACAGCTTTCGTTTTGCATTTTGTACCCAAACATGGTTGCAGTGGTGACAGCGGCTGGAAGAGAATAGTGTGGAAGAGTTTTCGAGTATTTTGAGTTTCTAGGCCACCAAACAATGAACAATCTAGTGCTCAAACCCACCATAGGGACACCCGCCCTTGTCCTTGTAGACGTTCACCCAGTTCAACGCCTGTGGAATCGAGTACATAATCTGTGAAGCCGTCCTCATGTAAGCGATCAAGGTGTCTGGAATCTCGGACATCGTCGATGGTTTTCCGATTCGAAGACGTTGAAGATTCAGATTGATGAAAACGTCATCTGGCAACCAGGCCGTTTCGCTGAGTGGATTTCCAACGAGGTTGAGGTCATTCAGATTACAAAGCGCTTCTAGGGACATGTTTTGGATCGTGGTGAGACCCAGATTGCCAAGGTTCAAGATCTACAAGTTTTCGAGGGAAAATTTTATAAGGAAGGTAGAACTCTTACCTCCAAGCTCTTGTAAGCACCCAACATTCGTAGATCGTTCTTCAAGAAGTTCGGCTGTCCCCGAATATCCAACGCCATCATTTTCCCGGGATTCGGAACCTTTGGCATCGAATCCATCATGGTTGGAGTGGTCATCCGCGGCATGTTAATCTGACACTGCATCGATTGCTCATCATAACTTTGAATAATATTCGAAGAGTTATCCAACGCCTTCAAATCCAAAGTCAACAAGTTGTTCAAGTTGACGAGCAAGTTTTCCGGAAGAGTGGTGAATCGATTTCCCGCCAAATTCAAATACTTCAACTCTGTGAGATGGTCGAATGCTCCAGAAGCGATTGAGCTCAGCGCGTTGCATTGCAGAGTCAAGGAGAGCAGTTTGGAAGATTTGGCCAAGAATGGAGACTTGATTTTGGTCATCTCAGACTCTGTCAAAACGAAATGCTCCAGTCCGGGAAGGTTGTCAAGGCCGGTGATATCCGTGCTGTCTGTCAAGGTCATGGAGAATTCCAGAAATTGAAGAAGAGAAGTTTGAATCCAGGTGGGGATGGATTTCAAGGCGACATTGTAGAATCCAATGGATTGCAGATTTCGATTCATGTTGGAGGGCTGGAAAAGGAAGTGGTTGGAAATTTTCGAAAGATGTTTTGAGCCTACGATAGCCTCTTCTCCAGTGATGCTGATCATAGCCAAGGCCAAACTTTTCATCGCTGGAATGCTGGAAAGAGTTGTCCAGAACTTTGAAGTTGGGATGAATCTCGGAGCATAATATTTCGACTCATTTCTCAAAGCGTCTCCAAAAAACGCGACGGGATTTCCAAATGCAACATGAATAATTTCCGGATGTTTCTGAGTGAACATCTCCAAAAACGACTCCATTTCTGTGAGTGCCTCTTTTTCCTTCGCTGGATAGACCACAGGTTTCAGATGGAATCCTGAAACGAACTCTGTTGAACATTCAGAACCCTTTGGCTTTAAGATTACCTTTGATAAATTGAGTGTCCAAAAACTCAATTGAAAGATTGTTCAGCGTGTACGGTGGTGTGACTTCTGTACCCTTTGAAGCTGAGTAGTGACCATAGGTGAATGAGAGTTGGATTCCCTGAAAACGTTCAAAAAGTTACTTAGCCATGGCTCATTGAGGTTTACATCATTGACACCCTTGGCTGTAATGGGGATCGCCCAATCGGAGCAGTTGATTTTGCGAGTTGGTCCGATTTCCGAGCCGAGGAGCCACGTGGGAGGAGGACGACGGTCACCGCATTCGAGAGTGACTGGAAATGGTCAAGCTTAAGAAGGTTACAGTAAATTGAACTTCTCTTTTTCTCTGTTTTCAACCTGGTGTATTCATTGACTGTAACATGCAAACAATGTTACCATTTTCAGTCGGAAATGATCAACTTTGAGGAGCTCAAAAAGTCCTCTCCAATTACTCTTTTTTTCTAAAATTTCATGGGCGTATCTGTTAACTCTAAATGTCATAACTAAATCAGTTAGAGAGCGTTGGCATAATTTCCGAATAACCAAGTCTTCGAATTGGCTAGTTTTCAATTGAAATGGTCAAGTTGAACATCTTTCAAAAGGATACGTATGTAAACCTTGTGAATGTCTGGACAAGGCTTCTCGAAAGTTCTTCTTTTCAATATAAAAGTGCCAGCAAAACCTGGGTAAGTAATTCAATCAGATACCCGAAGTCGACACGGTTTGGTGAATTGGAAACATGGCACGGAAACTCACAAGCATCCACAAAATGGGCACATTGTCTCGCGCAAACCGAGGAAGCAAACTCTCCGTGTTGAAAAATGTCTGAAAGTTAGTTTGGTTGGAAAACAGCTCACATCGCATCTGATCACCAAAAACCTCAGAGCTGCCTACTGTCCGAAACTTTGACCTAATTTATCTCGACTACTGTAACCGATATCAAAAAGTGCCTAACTAACAAAATGCTCATGACAACGGGATACACACTTTGTTAGTTGACCACTATTTGATATCTGCTGCACGAATCGAGATACATTTAGTCAAAGCGACGGTGTGCTTTTATTACAGGACTCCAACCAAAACAATTCAACATTTCCTACCCGACATCTGATTCTTATAGTTATTGAAACTGCTCAACGAGAAACACGGATGCATTTGCTTCGGAATCGCCAAATCTGATATCATCGCAGTGGGACTCGCAACGGCGGACGCCATAATTGGAAACTCCAAATTCGAGACGACGAGATTTCCGGCGAGCGCTGTGAACTTTCCAGTGACGTCGTCACAGAAGACAACTGGCTTCTCGGTGGTGGCGCCGAAGATCCGTGGGAGGCTGAGATTGGAATTTTAGAGGGATCGAAGTCAGGGTGGGAATTCTCAAGAGATTTCATGAGGCCTCAGTTTTCACTATGAATATTTCCGTTACTAGTCGGTCGTTTTGTACAAAAATTATATGGATCGAGAGGAAAATTTTCAGATGAAAATTTCTAAATCTTCAAATCTTGACAAAAAGGAGATGATCATGCTTTTGAAACGAACGAGTTCGTATTTCGAGTCACTTTTCGATTTTTGGCTTTTTTTTTGTTTCGTCATTTTTCAGCAGGTTTTTGCAAACAAAAGTTCAAATTTTTTTTCTGCTGAAAACTTGAGTCTAGTTAGAAAATGATCAATCAAAAATTTAAATTTTCCAAAACTCACTTAACCACCAAAACCAGCCATCCAAATTCCAACATCATCATCCACCGCTTGAATGACAGATGAGAGCTCAAGCTCCGAATATGTTTTTTTTAAATTCCATTTTTCCAATTTCCGTTATACTCCTACCTACACCTAGTCATACTCTATCTCCACTTTCAATTTCCGCTCTTCAACCTTCGGTTTAATTTCCGGAATTCTGGCAAATCCTCCCAAAAATTAACACACTTTTATTGAAAAGACACAGAAGATATATAGACCAGAATAGGACCTGTATCAAATCGGTAGTTTTGAAAAAATCACATACTAGGGATTCTGCGAAAAATGGGCATATGATGCAGTTAAAGAGGGTGAGGAGAGAAGGGAACGGAGAATACACGAAAAATTACAGAGCGAAAGGTACCAGACAACGGGAGGGGTGGAGGTTCAAAGACGCATATTAGGAGGCCGTGATTCGGTGGCGCTGGCCATCAGCTTCTCGATTTCTTTCTGGGTTTGCTCCTCTTCTTTCACGATGGGGTACATTCGGGCGCGTACCTGGAAAAATTAAGGACTTTCAGAACTCGAAAACTTTTAGATTTCTATAAAATTAGAATCCCTCCAGAAGAGATTCTTCGGCTGCTCCAAAAAAAACTCGATGCATTAAAAACTTTATATCATAATCCGGGCCAAGGTGAAATCGATTTTGTAGATTCAGAATCTGAACTGAAAATCAGAGAAATTCAGAAGTGATTCTAGTTATTTACCTCACAAAGTAGTTCCTATGACCGAACAGTCATAGCTTGGATCATGTGAGAATTACACTGATTTGCAGTCCAGTTTCTGAATCCTCAAAGTCGATTATAGCTTGATAGAGTTCATGCGAAAAAGTTCGAGGGATTTTTTACTTTTTTTGCAGCATTGGGATGCCAGGTAATTTTCTAATAATTCAGTCAAGTTTCTGAATCTGCTAAGTTAGTTTTAGGCTTGACACAGTTCATGCGAAAAAATTCGAAAAAGCCGAAGAATCTTCTTGTCAACTTCAGAATTCTCAAATTTTTCAATCTGAAACATTTTTCAGGCTCGACCCCCGTGTTTTACCCCCGTTTTTCCTTTGGGGACCTGAAAATTAGATTCAATAGTGATCCCACTCTCGTTTTCGTGATTTTTCTATTGCTCAAATTGATCTGTCCTACGCAAAACATGGTGGTGTTGATTGTGGATATTCGTTTTTTTTTCACCCGATGACATGCAAAATTTTTTATAACGGAATCCCTCGAAAGTGGGATTCGAAAGTATTGAAACGCCAAAAAATCAATGTTTGATACTGCTCAGATTCTGAATTCGAATTTCTTATATTCTGACTATGTTCTATTCTCACCAATGGCACGACTGGAGCAGCAGGGACGACTGGTGCTGGCGGTTGGTGGGGCGCCACTTCGATAGCCTTATTTGTGTCGGGATCCACGATTTCGAGAGGCTTTCTCTGCCGCCGCTCCTGTTGTACAGGAGCCGTCACCGGCGGTTGTGATTGTTGTGGGAAAGTGACAGTATTATTCTGCTGATAGTGTTGTGGAGGTTGATATTGATAATTCTGATTGTACATCTGTTGCTGTGGGGCGTACTCTGTTCGGGGATATCCACCACTAAAAAAATATAGATTTAATATCGACAAATTCCTGGGAAAGAAACAACTCACTAATTCTGCTGATGCATCTGTGGCGGCGGCTGTGAATGTTGCTGCTGATATTGGTTGTATTGATTGTATGGCTGCTGATATTGTTGCTGGTACTGCTGCTGTGGCATCTGATTCTGAGGACGCTGCTGGAAGCCTGGTTGTCCTCCTACGTACGGCATCACGAAGTGCTGCGACTGATCAGGATTGCCTCCAGCATGCTGATCTTGATAGTAATTGCCTGGAATGTGTTGATGGAGAAGTGGTTTTTCGGTTGAACATGCTTACCTGAATTCGGCTTTCCTCTCCCATGCTCCTCTCCCATACTGACAGCGTGTGACAAAATCCTTGAGTTTGAGAAAGAAACTGTTGAAAAAACTGATCTACAAAAAAAACATATCGATCAATTAAATTCCTTGGTGTACTTTAAAACTAGTTTTAAACAGGTTTACAAAAAAAAATAATTGATTCGCTACGCAGCGACTCCATCATTTTATCTAGAGCACATACGCAGAGAAAATTGGCAACAGGTTTCTCTTCATGGGCAAAGAAAAATGTCTCGTTATCAGTAAATTCCGTATACTCCTCTCGGGCAATTGTCGCTTTCGAGCATCTGGGACGATTCGGAATTCCGATCTTCCTGGTTTGAAATTCAAGTCAGATTTCTTCGATTTCTCATCATTTTCCAACAAAGTCTCTACTTTTTTTTTCTGCTGAATTTGAAAGCTGACCTACACCTAGTCATACTCTATCTCCACTTTCAATTCCCACTCTTCAACCCTCGGTTTAATTTCCGGAATTCGGACAAATCCTACCAAAGATTCACACACTTTTATTGAAAAGACACAGAGGATATATAGACCAGAATAGGACCTGTATCAAATCGGTAGTTTTGAAAAAATCACATACTAGGGATTCTGCGAAAAAAATGGGTAAACATGAATGGGGACAGAGATCTGCATATAGGAACAGTTAAAGAGGTTGGGGAGAGTTGGGAGGGGAGAATACACGAAAAATTACAGAGGGAAAAAGTTACCAGACAACGGGAGGGGAGGAGGTTCAAAGACACATTTTAGGAAAAATACACAAAATATTGACCCAGAAAAAAGTTGTTTAAAAATGTATATATAAATGAATGATTCGTTTTCAGCTCTTCTCACTAGTGGCAATAGTGATCGCTTCGTTGTTCGTTTTTGCCCGGTTGTTCTTGTTGTTCTTGTGATTCGGCTTCTTTCCGTCTAGCTTCAGAGGAGGCCGTGGTTCGGTGGCGGGACTTTTGGCAGGAGCGCGAGCCCAGACCTCGCTGGCCATCTGCTCCTTGATTTCTTTGCGGATTCGCTCCTCTTCTTTCACGATGGGATTCATTCGGGCGCGTACCTGGAAAAAAATAAGGATCTTCAGGACTCAAAACATTTAATTTAGATTTTCATAATAACAGGATCTCTCAAGAAGAGATTCATCGGCTTCTCAGGGTGGAACTTTCTTTCATAATCTGCGTCTAGGTAAAGTCGACCATATAGGTCCGGATTTTCAACTGAAAATCAGTGAAATTCACATGTGATTCTAGTAATGAACTCCGCAAGTTGTACCTGTAACTTAACAGTCACAATTTTTTCAGTTCAGTTTCTGAATCTTCAGTCGATTTTTGCTTGACCCAGTTTATGTGGAAATGTTCCAAAAAGCCGAAGAATATCTTGTCAACGACAGAATTCTCTTTTTCGATCTGAAAAATTTTTCTGACTCGACTCCAGTGTTAAAATCCCAGGATCTCCCATTTCGCTAAAACTCACATCATCCGAATAATAGCGCCTAAAAACTGCCTCCTCCGAGCAGTACTCAGTCGCTCTGTAGCAATGGAGTAGTAGCTGAAAATTGACATTTTCCATTGCTCCTCAAGCTTTTTCACTTACCCTGGGAAACCGTGAAGTGAAATAGTGCAAAAACTGATCCGGAATGTCCCCGAGAGATAGTCTCACATCCTCCGGCAGTTCTCGATAGTGATGTTTTTTATTTCTCATGGCTCTCAACAGATCCCTCACTGAGAATGACTTGTAGGTTCTGAACTTTCGAAGATCTTCCTTCAGAGCATCGCAGATCTTCTCTCGCCATCCTCCACACACAATCGTTCGAGCGTCTGCTTCCAGCCTTCTAACAACTGGACTGTTGTCTTCCTCCTTTTCCACTCTGTCTGACACATCGGAGAAGTAGGCGAGTCGCTTCTCGGCACTCCAGAAGAATGGGTGATTCAGAACGGCTTCTGCTGTCAGCCGATTCAATGGATCCACGTGGAGCATCGAACTGATCATATCATCAGCCAGAGACCAGTCCTCATGATCCGCCAATTTGCTCAGAGTGAACTCCCCATTCACGATATTGGCCTGTCGGTGAAGGGACTTTCCGAAGGGGTGGGTGCCAGAAGTCAGAACGTAGTAGAAGATACATCCCAAGGAGAAGATATCCACTGGATAGGAGGTGCTGGCAGAGATCAGCACTTCTGGCGCAATCCATCCGTCGGTTCCTGCCAATCCTGACGCGACTCCTCTCGAAATCGAAGTCTTTCCCGGCTGAACTTTCTTGCAGAGACCGAAATCCGAGATAACCGCTCTCATCTCTCCTCGTTGACTCGCCATCGTAATCAGAACGTTTTGAGGTTTCATATCGCGATGAACAATTTTAGAAGCATGCAGATGAGCAAGTCCATCAGTCGCTTGTCGTAGAATATCCGTCAATGAAAGCGACACATTCTCCTGAACCTCTCTCCTCTCCACATAATCATTCAACGAGCAAATACAGAGCTCGAGAGCCAAATATCGAAACTGCGAGTCAGATTCCATGCAGAAGTAGCGAATGACGTGGGGATGATGATCGCTTTCTCGAAGGAGATCGGCTTCTCGGTGGGCGAATTTGACGAATTCAGAGACGACTCGCTTCACAGCGACTTCTCTTCCATCGAATGTTCCCCTGTAGACCACGGTTCCTTCGCAGCCAGTTCCAAGAATTTCTGATGGGGAGTACATGAGTTTGGAGCCAACTGCCATCCAGCCATCGGGGATCTGGAAATTAGAATGTCAAGTTATCAAAATCTTCGTCTGTTGCAGGCAGGGGACTGTTAAACGCTCGATAATGGGCCACGCCTAGTCCTCATCTTTTTTCTGAGCAGAGTGTATTTTTCTGGCGTTCATAGAAGTTTCCAATAGGAATCAGTGCGATTTTCAAACTCTGTGACGTGAAAAGAACCAGAATATCGTTAGTCTCACTCTCCAACGAACGAAATCCACCGCGTTTCCTCTTCGCCCCGCCCCTTTACACGCAAAACATGGTGGCGCGCGGAACCCGCGAGATGTCGGCCGCTTCGTCTGCTTAAAATGAGCACCGCGCGCCTTTGCTTCAGTGGTTGGAGGAGTCACCCCTGATTGTACTCTAATGTTTGTATCCAGTTGATTGTTGACACTCTTTTTGGGGTGATTTCTTCAACCGGGGCAACATAGAAAATTTTTGGAACAGAATCCCTCGAAAGAGGGATTCGAAAATATTGAAACACCACGAAGTGAATGTTTGGAATCTGGACTTTTTACATTTCTCACCTCCATTTTCTTCACCATCCACCCGAAACTTCCTCTACTCGACTGCTTCGACGTCTGTGCTCCCTTCGACTCTCCCGGGCTATTAACAATTTCAAACGACTCCATTCTCGACGGCGGCCCCGTCTGATTCCGATCCCATTGCCGTCCACACTGCCAGACCACAGTCATGATCAGCACGACCATAGTTATCGGAATCGAGTAGAACATAATGGGGTGCTCTTTGAGGAGGAGCTGGATGATCGAGGTGTCTTCGTGCTTAACCGGTTCCGTGGGTCCAGTGATCATCGGTTTCGGGATGGGCGGCTCGATGGCTATCGGTTGGAGTGGCATGTAGAACGGGGAGAACGGGATGAGCGATGGTACCGCCATGTTGGGCATCTCGTGGTATCCTGGAAAAGTCGGTATGTATATATGTTTGTCCTCCTCATCTTTCGATCACTCAGAGAACCCTTTCTTCTGCAAAAACTTCCAATGGAATTCTTTCTCTTCTTTGTTCCATACCTACTCCCACCTTCTCTCTTCTTTTTTTTTGTTGAAATTCCTCTCTTGAACGAGTGTTTCAAGGGAGACAGGAGAGGAGAAGAAGAGAGGAAAATTTGATGAGTTGAAACGAATGGTGACGGAAGCAGGATTATTACAAAAAGTGGACCAAAGGTTAGAAATCTGAGTGATATGCATGTGTGTCCAGATGTCCGATGAAACCTACCTAACACCAAATACTCTCCGTCGGCCGTCTTGTAGGTTATCGATTTTGGATAGTTGTTGGCTGGTATGGGTCGTCGGTATTCCTCGCGTTCCAGGTCCTGAATGAAATTCAATTTTTTTGGGTTCAATGGTCTAATAGTTCAGGGTATAGTTATCATTTTCAGATTCCTAGAGCTTCTAAAACCTTGGAAGAGGGTCGAGAAGGTTCTAAAAAGTCACAGAGTTTCCGAGAGCTTCCCACTGCTTCTAGAAGCATATGGAAGCTTCTGGAATCTTCTAGAAGAGTCTGGCAAGCTCGCAAGCTTATTTTGTAGCCTCCGAAAGTTTTCAGACGCTCCTAGAAGCTACCACCAGTTGCAAGAAGTTTCAAGCATTACCGAGAGCTTTCCGATCTTCTGAGAGCATATGGAAGTCTCCTGGACCTTCCAGAAGCTTCCAAAAAATCTCGAAAGCTTTTCAACTCTGCCCTCGTCACTCACAGTCAGTGCAATCGGCGCCGGTCCCTCCAGCAGAGGTGGTCCGACCTTCTTGATCGACTGCGTGAAGATGTCATGATCCACTTTGACTTCTGTGGCGAACAGTCCGAATTGGGATTCTCCAACGTACAGCCGGGTGATGTAGTTCGACGGGTCGGTGATGCTGGCCGTTCCATCGGAGCTGATCACTTTCAGATGACCGCCAGAGTAGACTTGCTGCAAATTTGGAAGGTTTTTTTGCGGTGATAGGGAAGTCGATAATTGTTGTCTGTGCATGTCTGTATTCATAGTTTTTGTTCTGTATAGGTTTTTTGCAAATTTAACTCGAGATGCACCGTATCAAACCAATAATAGCTTTCACCTAAATCTGTAAAAAATGGGCGGTGCCTGAGAACATCAATCAAAACAAAGATCTGCTCTGGTATTTTCGAAAAAAAAACATGTTCGATTTCAGAAATCGAAAAACTGAAATTCATTGAAAAGTGGGCGGAGCTTCAGTTTTCAGGAGTTCCAGAGCACGAAAGGCTCAACAAAGGATATTCAAAGTCTTAACAGATTCATGAAAATATGGGAATTCAAAATCTGAAATGCCAGGAAGGAAGCGGTTTACCAGAAATGCCAGGAAGCGGTTTATTAAGAACATCTCAATTTGAGAACTGAGCATTCTCAAGAAACAAAAAGTGACATCATCTGTTTCCTGGGCCTCCAGAATCTGACGCATTCCTCAAACTGTTATGATTTCAATCACACAAGAGAGGCGGAGAGAGAGACTTGTCACAATCGTTTTGTCATCTCAACAACCTCTTCCTCCCTCTCCTCTAACCTATAGAAAACAAAACAGTGATAAAAATTGAGGAGGGTAGAAGAGAAATCAGAAGCTCAACGAGCCTCCTCGGGTCTAGAGAAGAGAAGTGTCGAATCAACCACCACCACCCTCTTCCTCTCCTCCCAGCTGTGTCCGCTCTCCAACTGTTGCCTCTTCTGTGTCCCAGAGGGCTCTACTCCTCACACATTCAACATACACACACTGATAGTGATGGGATGCCGGTGAAGATATAGAGGCGAGGAAGAGGAAGAGATGCATGGGTTTGATGTGCAGGAAGGAAAGGAGTGGACGTTGGTGGTGGTGGTGTCCTCTGCCTATCAGTTAGCAACTCTCCCACACTCCATCTCCAGACGGATGGATTGATGGAGGCGCCGCCTCGATGGGCAGCAGCAGCAAGGAGAAACGTAAAATATGATGAATTACTATGCTTATGATTCTGGATTTCTTCTCGTTTATCATTCCTCGTTATTGTTTCTGTTATCTTGAACTTTATCAGAGTGTTTGTTGGAGTCGATGACCACGAGGTGTTCAATAGAGGTTCAGAAGTCCTAAAGCCATACTTCTTCAGACCAAAATTTCTGAAAACTCCACTTTTCGATATTCCATGAGCTTCTAATAGTCTTGAGATTCTAGATCTTTATAAGAACGTGTCAAAGCAGAATCGATGAAAGCCTCACAGAGTCTGAGAACTCCAAAATCCGAGTCTCCGCCAGCGGCTCCTACAGACGGAGGACTTTTCTAAGAGTTCTCCGACTGCTGAATGATTTGGTCAAAAAGATGGTTGAAATGAATAGTGCTTTAAGGAACCTCATGACTACTTTTAACTCTCCCTTCAAGGCTTTTTTGGAGCTTTCAGAATCTTCAAGAATCTATCAGCTCGGTAACTGAAGTTTTGTATGATAGTCACTAGAAATATCGAGAACTGTTCTGGCAGATAGCTTCAAATCATCAGATGAATGAAGTTCTCGATTTCTAGAATTTAAGCTGTTGCCAGATCAATGTGAAACGGGACACAAGTTCTATGAATTCTGGACTCGAATAACAGTCTTCAGAAAGCAAAATCAAGCATATTCGCTCAAGTTGAATCAATAATCTAACAGCTAGCAAGCCAGAAGCACAATGGTCAGGAACACTTTTTGCAAAATTCCGTCACTAATTGGTAACGTTGAGAACTTTGTAAAATACAAATCTTGATCCGACAATCGATATTCGAAACCCTAAAACCCCCGATTCCTAACTCTAAAACCCCCCACTGGTCATCTGATCTCGTGGAGCCCTGATCCGTTCTCTGATGATCGGTCTCAAACCAGACACACAAAAATATCCAAGGACTCATTGATCGGAGAGAAGCGAGGAGAAAATCCAATTAACTTGTTTCCTTTGCATTGATCATTCTTGAATCACCTCACCTGGACTCCAGCCTGGAGTCTACTAGCCCTGAAGTCTAATTCATTCACTTTGGCTATTGATACTTCTGAATGTAGACAGCCTTCACCATCTACGGTCAACAGACAGAAATCGATAAAGACCCGAGATCTCTCTGGAAACTTTCTAGAAGACGTCTAACCAATTTTAAGACCAATTGATTCCGGACTCGATATATCAACAAAATGTTCCCCTCCTCCTCCCGTTGCTGGAACCCTCTCCTCCCCGAATCAATTCTCCCCACACCTTTCTCTTTTGTTTCTTTTTTCTCCACCTCTCTTATCTCCTATCACTTGCTTCCCCCACCAACACAATGCACTCGAAAGCCATTAATCACAATTTCTCGTCTTTGTGAGATGTGTGAGATGATGAGCCTTCTCTCTTTCCGAAGAGCATCCTCATGCAATTGAATTCCGTTTCTTCGCCACCAATCAAATTGCAATTAGTCTTTCTCCCCCCACCCCCACCCTTCTGATTCTCGTCTTGTCGTTGTCTTCTACCGAGTGATTTATAGCTATCAACACTTTCAGAGAGGAAAACGGAGTGCCAAATGGAAGAATGGAGAATGCGGTGCCAACGCCTCAGATATCGATAGATATTGAAGATGGCGGTGGTGGTGGTCCGACGGCTTCCGGCTCCGTCTCGGGTTCGGTGTCGCAGCCGGCGTCACGGAAACCGTCGGGAACTGGGGCGTACCACCCGCATCGACACCATCAATGGGCGCACGACCAGAATCGGAAGAACCTGTCGTTCGAGAAGTCGGGGCATGGTAATGGTTATGAAATTGTCCGGTTCTGAATTTCAGGATTCGTTAGACGTGGATTCTGAAAGTCTGCGATTCTGAGGTTCTCAAATTGCCAAAGCTTCGAATTTGAATCTCCGAAATTCACAGATTCAGAAATCCAGCAAAAAACTGGACTTTTTGAATCCTGAATTTTCGAACTCTGTGCTTTAGATACTAGTTTTCAAACATTCAGATTTCGGATTCACAGATCATAAGATTCTGGAACTACCAGAAAAAAACAAGAATCTTGAACTTTTGGAATCCAAAAATTCTCCATTTCCAGGTACTCGAAACGCCTCCGAAGACAGTAAGAATCTTCGATTCCGTGCCGACGACGGGCCACCCGGCGGCGCCCGAAAACGATCTCACAACAAACGGTTTCACAACTTCAAACGACGGTTATCAGTTACACCGGACCAGTTGAAGAAGTTTCAACGTGAGTTTTTCAATTGTGAGAAAAATTCCACCCGAAGAAACATCTGATCAGAAGAGCAAGTCGCACCTTGAGAGACCTCCAATTTTTATTAGCTCTTCTTTTTTTTGCCGCAAAAACGAAGAAGCATGAGAAGAAATGAAGGCCTTGGAGCGAGTGTAGAAAGCGAACGAAAGAAAAAAAAAGGGTTATGACGAAGAAAGAGCAATTGTTCCGGAGGGCAGGCATTTTTCGTCGTTCTTTTGTTCTGTCGAGAGTGGAGAGGAGGACTCTCACTCTTTGTGGATGATATCTTCTCACTTCATACATCATTTTGTCATCATCATCATCATCATCGACTACTACTACTAGAGGCGAAGCGGGCAGACAAGTTGTCATTCTGGAATGCTCCAACTTGTGTCTGGAAACTCGCCGCTAACCGCTAGTAAAATCTCTATATTCCAAAAGAATAATGGTAGGTGAGATTCTCCTTAGCTTCTTGGAGCCTAAAAATTGCAGAATACGGTTGAAAAGTTTCACCACAACAGTCATATCTTGTAATCGGAAATCGGGTTTCCGCCCAAAATACTGACCCCGAAGACAGGGGTTTCCGAATGTTTGAATCAGGTCTATAACGTCAAAACTAGCTATTCTAGACCAACCTTTGAGACCGTTGTCCGGAAATTCAGGGTAGAACTTCGATCCGAAACTCCAACATTTTTATCTTCCATTTTTCCGTTTTCGAGAAAAATCAGAAACTTCCGTCTTCTATAGAATTCGTCAGTTTCCGTTTTTCGCTTCCAAAACGCAACACTTCAGTCTCATTTACTTCTGATCAGGACTGCAGACTTTTCATGTCAAAATGTCCTTTTGACCTGAATGCGTGGGCTATAATTCTGACGTTCTTGAAGCTTCTGAATATGCTTCTGATTCAGATGACGTTGAACTGACTCCACCTCTTCCCTCACAGAATAATTATAAGTTCCCGATCTTTGACTGATTCCGAATGTATTCGATTCTGAAGACTCCGTTGAAACAAAGATCGAACGGTGTCCAATTGGATGTCAATTTGTAAGAGTGCACCTCCACCTCACCCCCACTTTTATCTTCTTCTTCTATCCTTTTCGTCCCCTAATCATCCAACATCCCACCACCACCACCAGCTCACTTTTCGTATCGAACCCGTATAGATCATTGAATCTCTTCAGCGATCTCTCCATCTCTCTCTCCTCTAGAGAGCTCGACAAAAACTCTCTCGGTGATGAGCACTTGAAGGGGTACCCTCTATAACACCATCGGCGGACAACAAATCAACCCGAACAACGATTGGGAGGAGGGGAGACGAGCGTACACGATGATCCATCCGGCTGGCAATGGGAAAAGGGGAAAATGCATGCCGTCTGCGGCCTCCGCGGATCAGCCAACACCCTCTTCTATCAAGGGAGGGGCTCTTTTATTTCTTTTTAACTGCTCAATCAACACCATTCGCCACCATTTGATTACCAATTGTAGCTTTTTTTTTCTCACGAACAAGAGTTGCTTTACTATCCGTGATAGTAGACAACATTTTGAGATTGTTTTTCGGCGGTTGAGAATAATGGGGGCTCAGGGTTTTGGGCATTATGGTAGGGCTAGACAGTCCAAGCATCTAATGGAAGGATTCTTTTGAATAACTAACTATTCGGAGGGAATATTTTTAGAGGGATTTCGAGTTTTTTGTTGTTATCATGAACGTTGTTTGATTCTGAAGTTCAGGATCTGAACCAGAAAGTCTTTGAAATTTTAGACGATTTCCATCGCAGGTCATGTTTTTCTGATATGGAAAAACGATTGTAAAATCAAAACTTTTCGTCAGCAACGACCCGCTCCATCTCAATCTTCGGTGCAAAACGTTTTCGCGCCTTTTTATCACCGGTAGATCGAAAGTCCGATACTTCCTTTTTGAGATCATTTCTGATCTACTAGTGCTAGAAAATTGCGCGAAAAGAAATGAATCGAAAATTGAGATGGAGCACATCGTCATGACCAGCGGAAAGGTAATAGCTGAAATTTAGACCAAGCTTTAAGAAGAGACTTTTAATTTCTGGTATCTATTTTGGATATCTAGGGGGTCTGTCTCGTCCACATTTTTCACAGTCTTCAAAGCGTTGACCGTACTCCAAAACTATTCGAAGAACTTAAAGTCCTCCTATTATCTGACGAGATCTTGAGTCGAAGAAAACCTCCAAATGACCTTTTCTAGTCCAATTAGTCCATTGTTAGCTCCCCTCCCAATTGTCACTGATTCTCCTCCTTATCACTCACACTAACACCGGGAGCCCCGTGTGTGTGTGTGTGTGCCCCATGTCTAAGAACACCACTTTTTACTTCTATTATTACACACATTCCTTCATCTTCTCCTGCTTCTTTCTCTCTCTCTCTGATCCATGTCTCTGTGCTCTCCTCATCTCTCTCCCTCTCCCCCCACCATCCCCAAAAACCCATCCATTGCGGCACTCATTCCAATTCAATCAGACAGATATTTTGTCACACGCGAAGGAAGGCTGAAGAAAAAAGAGACACCAGGAGGGCAGGCGAGGAGAGACACCTAGAGACGCACACACAACAATCCTCCAAAACTATATCATCTACCACCCCGATATACCAATACCAATTCACCACCACGACTACTTTCCACCGAGCCCTCGAATTCTTCGTCATGCGTCTTCGAAGTCTGAAAACGATACCGACGTCAGAAGAATACTAATAGAGAGCTGACCGCAAGGATGGCCGAGGATCGCATCCGGTCCAAACTGCGCCGGCCGGCGTCCGTCGAATCGAGCGTCTCGAGTCGGACGAAGCCGCGACAGAAGCAGACGGGCATGGCGTTGCTCATGCCACACATTATCGTCGGCGAATCGTTTCGTAAATATCGACCCGTTGGTAGGGATTTATTCTCTAGGGAATTGTAGAAATTGGGCTCTTTCGAATCCAAAAGATCCAAAACTTTTTACAACATTTGAACATTCATCGTCTAGATCATGAGCATCTCTATTGTATTCTAACAAATTCGGAAGTTCAAATCTTTACGTCTGATGAAGTTCAGAAACCTTCAGGAATTTCAAAGATTCCCAACCATCCAGGGCTTCAGATACTCAAAAATTTGTTTCTCAAAACTTCAGAGTAAGATTCTGAAAGATTATTCTGATTTTCTGATTCTTCCAGCTTTCAGTACGAGATTTTTTGATTCTAGGAGTTCTAGACCCTCATATCTTCAGAGTATGAGAGAATCTAAAAATTCTATGATCCTGGATATCGAATTTTCGGTTTCTAGTAGGGTGGGTTCCGAAGCTCCGAGACTCGATTCAGAATCACAGAGCTCCTTGAGGATCTCCTAGAAACTTTGGGATCTGGAATCTCAAAATTTCGAAATGACAAACTTCTATCCACATCCTGAAGGATTTTGGAAAACCTAGGATTATGGACAGATCTCGATTCAGAATCTTTAGAGATCTGACAACCATCAAGAATCTCGAACCAAAATTCAAGGGTTTCTTGGAAATTTTTTTCGAGTATTGAAAGAACTCCAAAGTGCACGAGAACCCGAAAATCTAACAGAGCAGAAAATTTCAAAATTCAAACGGAAGAATCGGAAAAAAGTGTGAACTTCGAAATTTCAAACAAATTCTCTTTCGCCAGGTGTGAGAGGGATACCTCTCTATCCTTTCCTCCCCCTTCATCACCTAGGCACAGTGGAGAAAAACGAAGGTTTTGCAGTAACCTGATATCAACAAAACGACATGACAGCATCGAAATGCCTCTCTCACTTTCTCGAAGAAAAGAGCAACAACTTTTTGTCACTATATCAGTGCAAATTTGCTTCTATTTCTCTCTGCCTTCCGCCAGTCTATTTTTACTGTTTTCTTCACTGATATGAGCAATGAAAGATTCCGATGAAAATCCGACAAAATTGCTCGGATTCGATTTGTCGAATCATGAAGCAGCGTCACACATTCGAAGGCTTAGCTCTGGTCAGGTGGAAGTTTCGGGGCGAAATTTTGAAAAATGATCAAAAATCAAATATTCGAAAGAAAAAATAACGATTGCTGATTTTCAGGCTTGCAAAACATTCGTATGCATGGACATCTGGATTGGAAATCGTTGAAAAGGAAGTGGGTTTTTCTTTAAATCAAGGAAATATTGATCGATTGGGATCGTGGATCTTTCAAGATTCCAGACGGTCATAGGATTCAGAATTCATTCATTCTAGATTTCTCGAGTTAGATTTTTCAAACATTCTGAATTCGTCAGATGCTGAACGATTGTCGACACTTCTGAAGCCTGGAAATTCAGTTTTGAAGACTCCCAAATTCGAATTCCCTCAATTTTTTCAGCTTCGAAAAACAATCCACATTTCATGGGATCTCACATGCAGCAAACGCCAAAGGAAAGTGGTGGAAGGGGTGAGTTTTTCAAGTTTTTGAAAATCTCAAAACCTCGTTTCCAGATTCTGGTACGCCGCCTTCACGTTATGCCTCATAGCTCTATTGGTTCAAATATTCTTTTTAATTTCCAAATATCGACAATACGGGAAAACAGTCGATCTTGATGTGAGCGCTTTTTCGTGGAATTCGAAAACTCTATGATTTCAGCTCAAATTTGAAAATGCTCCATTTCCTTCCATTACAATATGCAATTTAAATCCGTACAAGAAGAGCGCGATTCAGTCGAATCCGAATACGAAGGCAATGATGGAGGCGTACAGTAGGCGGATGGGTTCCGGGGACAAGTCCGAGGGAATCGCCGCCGCGTTGTCCGCATCTGGAGCCTTACATGCCAAGGGTGAGTGTTTTAGTCGTCAGCAGATTCTCATCTCAGCTCTGACTTCTGGCTGGATCTGATTCTGCTAGATTGAACATCTAGAAGTCTGGAGTATGTAGCCCTGAGTTTCTCTTGGTCTGAATCTCAGAATCCGAGGATTCCTGCGATGATTCAAATTCCAGGGTTCAGAGTCCTTACATCCCCTTTACCATAAACACCTTTTCCAGTCCGTCGTGCCAAAAGAAAAGCGAAAGGAAAGCCCCGATTACGAGATCGTCGTTACCACCAGGCTTTCGCCCAATGCCTATGTGACATCGAGCCGCTGACCGGCGACCGAAAGGGGTCTTGTTTTGCGGCGTCCAAAGGAAAAATCGAGATCGACACCAACAGCACAGCGGGGTTCATGAATCTGCACACTTCCCGATGCCTTTGTCAACTGGACACGATCTCGAAAACACTCTGGCCATGCTTTCCATGTGAGTTGTTGACTTTTGCAGAATCCAATGATTCAGGAGAGTTTTCAGACTCATCTTGGAAGGAAAAACTGTGCTCCGAGTGCGTCGACAACACCGGCCACTGTCCGATGCGATTCTACAAGGGCAACGAGCTCTACGAGAATATCAAGGAGCAAGTGGACCTTTGTCTCTGTCACAAAGAATACAATCATTGCGTTTCCACTCGAGACGATGGAGTCATCATAGAAATCGATCCAAATGATGAGTTGGGCAGCTTGGACATCGGGAAGAAGGTGGCAAGCCAGCTGAGTGCCCGAGAAGAGAAACTAGCGGAAACTACGACGACAGAAGCGCCAGCAGTGGCTCAGGCTCTGGGGTTCGAAGAGCTCACGGATGATATTGCGATCACGTCGCAGGCTCAGGAGAACTTGATGTTCGCCGTGGGAGAGATGCCAGAGACATCGAAAGCGGGAATGTCGTACGTGTTGGATGAGTTGATCTTGAAGTGCTCGTTCAATCAAAAAGATTGTCAGATGGAACGGTGAGTTGGTTTTTGACCATCGTTTTCGAAATAAATCTTTCAGCGATTTCACCCTTCACTACGACAACACCTTCGGCAACTGCTACACATTCAACTTCAATCGAACCGCCGAGGTAGCTTCCCATCGTGCCGGTGCCAACTATGGACTCCGTGTGCTTCTCTACGCCAACGTCAGTGAATATCTCCCCACCACGGATGCAGTTGGATTTCGGATCACTGTACATGACAAGCACATCGTTCCGTTTCCCGACGCCTTCGGATACTCTGCGCCCACAGGATTCATGTCCTCGTTCGGAGTTCGAATGAAACAATTCATCCGCCTCGAGCCACCATATGGACATTGTCGTCATGGTGGAGAGGAGTCTGAGACGTACGCCTACGATGGATTCCAGTATTCTGTAGAAGCGTGTCATCGAAGTTGTGCCCAGAAAATGATCATCGAGACGTGCGGTTGTGCCGACCCAATGTACCCCATCGCGGGAATGTTCGGGAATGAAACGAGGCCATGTCAAGCGGTGAACATGGAGCAGAGAGAGTGCCTGAGGAACACGACCCTGTATCTTGGAGAGCTGTATTCTAAAGGAAAAGACGCGGTGATACCGGACTGCTACTGTCATCAACCTTGCCAGTGAGTCTTTCCATAGATTTTCCAGACCTTGAGAGGAGTTTTCAGAGAAACCAACTACGAAGTGACCTACTCCTCCGCTCGGTGGCCCTCTGGCTCTGCCAAAGTGATGGAGTGTCATCCGGGAGACTTCATGTGTCTTGAAAAGTATCGAAAGAACGCGGCAATGGTTCAAATCTTCTACGAAGAGTTGAACTATGAAACCATGAAGGAGACCCCAGCCTACACCATAACATCAGTGCTAGCAGATCTCGGTGGTTTGACTGGTTTGTGGATCGGAGCATCGGTAGTATCACTGTTAGAGCTCGTCTCACTGGTTTTCATGGCGACCCAGTCGTACATCGTGGAGAAACGGAAGCCGTGAGTTTTCCTCACTTTGTGGCCTAGAAACCCACTTCCTTAGTTCACCATTGCATCCCCTTAGCGTAGAGCATGACCCAATTAATATTCTCCCCACGAAACCTTCAATCCATTGATACCCTCAACACCCTATTCTCGAAAAACCAAGAGTTGCATGTTTTCGCATGGACATTCACCCACACTCACCACACAATCGGACCTCCTCACAAAGCCTGCACGGCCCCGTGAGAGTCAAGTGGCGAATTCCATGATTATTGCAGCTCGCTCTCGGCCCAGTCACATCATAGCATTCCTGTTCAAAGAGCTTCCAGAACCTCTTCTCTTCACAAGAGCAGCACGACGCAGAGCGTCAAGTTATCCGTGATGGATATTCGGTCGATCAAGTCGTTGCACTCGAATCATTCGTCGAAGAGTAAGCAGTCGATTTTGATAGAGGATTTGCCGCCGGCGATACAGGTAAAATTGAAAAAGTGAGGGGCTAGGATCGATCCCTGGAATCTTTGGTCGAAAATCTCTGATCTCCAAAATCTGAGGAAGTTTCAATTCCGAGACTCCAAAAACTTGGAGACTTGGTTTAGGGATCTGAAACCCACTCTTTAAAATCTAGGTCAACTGAGATTCTGGAGCTTCAGAGACGAAGGCATATGCTTGAAAAGAGGAAATTTCACCAAAAAATTGAGTATGGAATAATAGGAATCTGATAGTTTTCGAACTTTCGACCTAAGGAATCTGGAAGTTTCAGAATTTAGATTCTTTGACATCGAAAAGTTCAAGATGCTGGAAACCTTGGAATCTAGGGAATCGGGAACTTTTTTGACAAAAGGAGCTTCCAAATCTAGGAGTCTTCGATCCTAGGAGCATCGGATCTTGGAATCCTCAAAAAAGCTACAGAATCTCGAATCTTCAGATATTAAAAACATCAGAAAGTTCACCTCAGAATCTACGAGCTGCAGAAGCTGGAATTTCAAAATCTGAAAGATTCAGAATTTGGAAGCCGTGAATTCACTTTCGATTTGAAATCTTCCGAGATTCGAATTTTAAGAATCCCCCAAAACCGCCTCTTTTCCAGGAACAAAGCGATGACGAGGAAGAAACCACAGAGTCGTCTCGAACAAACGGCTCGTGCAGATATCTGCCTCCCGGGGAAGACCTTCCCTGTCTTTGCAAGTTCGATCACTTCGGCAACATCAAAGTGATGAAGGCGTTGTGTCCGGTGCACGGCTACATGGTTCGACGAAACTATGACTATAGGTGAACTCTTGATTTTTCGAGGCACACAACTCAAAAACCTCTTTCAGCGTGTCAAACAGTGAAGAGGAAGACGTCGAGGACGAGGTTCATATCGAGCCCGAACCATTCTATACAGCTCCGTATGAACATCGCAAAAAGTGAGAGCATACTGTAGAGAGAGAGGAATGGTTTGTTGTGGTACGCAGTTTTTAGAAATTTCAACAGATTCCGATAGAGCAAGTTTCCATAGGAGCAAATTTTAGAGATTTTCAATTTTGCTTGATTCAAAAAGTTTGCACTTCTTCTTTTTTGAACGCTATCCTATTTTTTAAATAACACTTTTCCATGGTTTTTTTTCCAAATCTCCCGTCCTCAAAAGGTTTCTCCATTTCTAGACCTTTCCATTCAGAAACTCCAGCAAGAAACATCACAAAAAATCGACGGCCGGAGAGCCTCCAACTGACGAGGATCTGACCATGGAGGCACACAACGATCCCGAAAGTCAACGGCCAGTCTCTCCAGAAGAACCTTAACGCTGCTGGTCAACTTGCGCTCCATTGATAATAAACGATTTTCGATGGAGCGTACTTTAATATAATATCTTAAATGAATGCACGGTGCATCTCGATTTCAAACTTGCATTTTCTGATTACCCTCTTCAAATTAATTTTCTCTCTTTAATTTTTTTTCAAATTGTTCAAGCTTTTCATGTTGTTTCTGTCTTTCTCTCATGTGCTGATACTGGTTGTTCTTATGTGAATGTCTTTGCAATGATGAATATTGCTCATGTTTTACCTTCTGCATCTGATCCATCACTTCTTGTCCCATCCGCGAGAGGGGAATCTTGTAGAGACCGTCTCGTTTCAGCAGGTACAGTGCGATGACGGGTTGGTCGAGGTCTGCGGCCCAGAGGAGTCGTTCTGGAAAAGATAGTAATTTCGAGGAGGACTTCAGAATTTGAAGAAGCATGATTCATTGGTTTCCACTCTCCGACGTTTTTCAAGATTTCGAATAGCGAAGACTCTTTTTCACATTCTTATTCACAGTAGAATCGACTGTTAGGATTTAGAATCTGAGGTGAAAATCGGCAAAAAGCTCACTTGATTCGAGTTATGACCTCACAACTCGACTTACGTGAGCATTTTGTCAATTTTCACTCCAGATTCTGAATCTTAACTGTCGATTTCACCTTGTCCAAAATTGAGAAGGAGTACCACTGGAGAAGACGAGGATTCCTTCTGTTAGATAACTATACGATCAAGCATCGAGTTTCTCAAGATTTCAAGTTCGAAATTTTCGAAGACTGAAATTCTCCAGGATTCCATTCTTGTGAATTTAAAACTTTCGATCCGAATCAAAGTTACGGTCTTCGGTTGAAAATTTTATAGAGTAGATCCCATCTTGAAATTTTTTTTTCGACACTTCCATTCCACTCTTTGAATCCAAAAATTTAATTTCTATTCCCAGCTCAATGTATTTTTCACAATGAAAAAGTGCAATCGGTAAACGCAATGTGCCCTTTTCTATGCAAGTGGGACTCCATTCAAATGTCGTTTCAACGCCTTGATAGGGCACTTAGTGGTCTGGACCACCTCATTAAACGCACTCCTCACCTGACACATTATCGAACGTCATCAAGTGTCCGGAGCTGGGCGACGAGTAGTGCACCATTTTCCACTGATCCTCCGGCAGATCGCTCGACGAATAGTCGTTGAACGTTGAGTTCCATGATTTTCCACGATTCTTCTCATCGAATAGTGTCACTCTGTATTCGGTTCGGCCGATGAAAACGGTGTCGGATAGACTGGCTGGACATGATCGGTCTGAGGAGGAGGAGGACAGGGTTTCGGTCTGAAATTTTTAGGTGATTTTTTAGAGAGTTTGTAGACTTCAACTTCAAGTTTTCAGGCTTTCAATTTACACTTCACTTTATCCCTCACCTTTTGTCCAGTTTTCGGATCTATTCCAAACCAGACGTCCTTTTTCGAGGCAGCATACAAAACGCCATCAGCGCCCTTACACGGTGAGAGATTCACCAGTTGGGGAATATTGAACGGCAACTTTTTCAGTATGCCGTCTTTTAGAACAAAAAGTGAGCCATCTGTAGGGTTCGGGAGGAAAGTGAAGTCCCTTGTGATGTGTGACGGGGAGCGGAATGCGGGATCTGGAAAATTGGGCGTTTAGTGAAAATGCCCAGCGATTTAGACTTCTAATGTTTGAAACCAAGTTGTCGCAGTTCTTCATGGGATTCAGTTTGAATAGTAATCTTGACGCTTCAGATTTCACCGCTTACTTTTTTCTATTGGTTTCAGTACTGACCAACGAGTGTTTTTAGTTCGAAACGGGCAACTTTGAGGAACTGAAAAAGTGATGTGAATCTTAAAACACTCTTGTTGGCAACAAGTTGTTGCTTAAAACCCTGGCAAAATTTCACAAAACTCGGGTCATTCAAAGCCATTTTTTAGCTGCTCAAAGTTGTTTATTTCTAACTGAAAATCACCGAAATTCTTTTTGGCCAGGATTTTAGTTTTAATAGAGATTTGAAGTTTAAGAGTTTTCTGGTGAGTATGATGTTTAAATTGTAAAGTTTTTTTCTTTTTTTTTCAAATATTAGGTTTTTAGAAGAATTGTTCTCAAGCTTTTTTATATACTTTTTTCAGATCTGAATTCCCAGTCAAAAATAAAAGTTGGAATTGTTTATTTCTGACTGTCCCTTTTTTTCAAAGTTTTCTATGAATTCTCACCTTCTTCCATCGTCCAAAGAACTCTCCCACTTAGCGGATCCAAAGATTTCAGTTTTCCATCCAAAGTTGAAGCCAATAAAAGATTTGGATCCTCTTTGGATCCTTCGATAACGTTAGCCTGAAACTCAACAATATTTATCCCTTAAAATTTTTTTCTCAATATTCTGTCTTGAATTTCACTTGCATCTTTTCTGAATCCAGGCGACGTTTCCGTTCCATTACTTATACCAAACAGAAGCAGTAGAATTGCGAGATGGATCAATTTTGCCATCATTTTTTATGTCTCGTTGTCTTCTTTCCTCGCGAAATCTCCATGAATACTTTTGAAGTGACTAGCTGCAAAAAGAATATTTCATGTGTGTGAGTTTTCAAATGCGAAATCGATGAGAGAGCGCCAACGAGTCAGTTCCACATGTATTATATTGCGAAATTCTACTTTATTATATGTTTGTCCTGTATTCAAATAGTGCGAGAAGCAGCAGCAGGTGAGAGAGCGAGAATAATGCATGTGAAATGTATTTATTTTGTTCTTTTTTCATAATGCAACGTATTTTTAGGTCGAGACTACGGTGTGCGTCACCTGGAGGTGTATTGTACGTGGCAACACCATGGTGTCTGGTGCAGACAATTGCGCACCGTATCTCCCTGGGAGAGGGAAGCTGGGATTTTTGAAATCTGAGCTTCCTCAAAAAGATGCTGAAAAACTCCCGATTTTTTTGGGTTTTCTCTCGATTTTTTTTGTGAAGTATAGGTTTAAAGTGCTGAAATTTCATTTTTTGATGGCTTTTAACGGAAAATTCCGTGTTTTCTTCCACTTTTTCTATGCTGAAGTTTTGAAGTTGGAAACTCAACGTTTTCCAGGAGACTTTTATTCCAAGATCTCCGAAAACCTCTTCAAATGAGTCTAGATTCTCTCTTTGATCTTTCTGGCGCATGCTCGATTCCACCAAAATAGTTGGTGCGTCTTTCAGAGTTCATGATCAAAAAATCGCTGGCTTGAAGGCTTTTAATGATTGTGCCGATTCAAAAAGCGCGTTTGATTGTTGCTTTTATCACCGAAATCGGTGTTGCGTTTTGCGGGAAGTATCGCTGATTTTCGAACTTCACTTCTGGGAGATTCGAGGGCCTCGAAGCTTCTGGAACTTTCAGCAATAGTTTTGAAGTCCACTATCAAGCTTAGTTTTTGCTGCGAGCTGCGTAGACAGTTTTTAATAGAATTTTGGAGAATAAAAACAAAAATTGGATCGCAGACAGCGAATGTTTGGAAAACATTTCCAGGGCTGTCTAGAAATCAAAAAGTCAAACTGAAAAATTGATTGTTTCTTCCGCTTGCAATGATTGCAATTCGCAATCAGTGACAATCAGCTGGCACTCTGCCAATCTTCCCTTCTCCTCCTCGACAGACTTTTCGAGTTTCTAATTCCAAGTTTTCCCATAAATCGCCTGATCCGAATGCACTTTTAGACTGTTCTCTAACTTTTTTCTTTCTGTTTGTGTGCGTGTTGACTGACAAACAAATCGCCCGAGAGATGATGGCGGAAAAAAGTCAATTTCGATGGGTCGCCAGTGCTGAGAAATCGGAGAGAAACGATGTTTTAGAGAGAATGCACTTTTCTGTACCCCCCGCGCAAACTTTCTTTTTTTGTCGAAGAGAAAGACAGCCAATTTGACAAACCACTTGGTCTCACGAAACTCGGTTTTCACGCCTCTTCTCCTTCTTGCAAAAGGAATTCGGTACGGTTCTCGGCTGAACAGGAAGAAAATGTTTGACAGTATCGTCGTCGACTTCGCTAAGCTTTTCTGATTGATAGATTGATGGCAGTCCCTTTTCGCTTATCTCTGTAATTTGATCTGTCTCGCCATCATTCGAACCGTAATTACTTTTATTCAAGGTGACTCTTTTTCTCGAGAATTCAAATTGACTATCTCGAAATGCAGTCAAAAATCAGAGGACCTTGAACCCATTGCACTTTCTCATGCGCCTCGGAAGTTTGACCTTTTGCTCCTTTCGTTACACTGATATTTCATGCTTCTTCTCTCCGTCCTTCGGGTTCTCCGATTCATCACCACCGACGAGAAGGGTTTCTTCTTATTCTCATCGTTTTGCTGCAAAAAGCGACAGACACGTATGCGCATGCACCCTCTCTGCCGTCTCTTTCGAATTTCCGCTATTTTTTAACCCCGCTGCGTCCTATCGATCCATTGCATCGCGCGCTGGTGGTGCCCTCGCGGTGTGTCGCCGCGCGTCGCGCCATTTTTTGCAACGTCCCTCTCCCTCGGTCTTCTGGCGACGCTCACCCCCAGTTACTCTGTCTACCCCCAGGCCCCCGTCTGCCTTCTCCTTTTTCGGCGGCTCCTGCTGTCCCCACCGGTCACCACGGTGAGCTCCGGCTCCGTGGCACGACATTGGTTCCTCTCTCCTTGGTGATGTTGATAGCGGGCGTTTGTGGGCTGAGATTCAGATTTCAGCGGATTAGGATAGAATTAGAACACAACGCGGGGCTTCTTCTTCTTCTTCGGCTCCAAGCGTCGCGGTTCGGCGCAGCGGCTCTCGGTTTACAAGATTTCTCTGGAGCTGTGTCAGTAGCCTTTGGCGTAGTGCCAACTGACCGAAGTTCTAGAGTGCGTCTCCGGGAAGAATATATTATTGAAACACTACTGGACGCTACGATGGGTCGACCTTCTTGTCAGGTTAGCTTATTAGGTCCAGAGGTACGATGCATCCTACGGATTAGTGCACAGTGGGACTCATCTGAAAGTTAGTATGCACCATTGAGCAGCAATGAGGCAGATTTCAGTAAACATCCGTGGTAGATATCCAGATTCGAACAGATATGCATGCACTTGTGATTTTCATTCGTCAGTTCGCTCCTTCTTAACTTTACTGAAACCTGTCGTGGCCACTTCCTTTATCCATATTTATTCAAAAAATTGTTTTGATCAAAAAATCAAATACAGTCAGCGTCGTTCCTTACCCCCACTTTTCTCTGTTGCAATATCTGTTTGTGATCCTGATTCAGTAGAGGGGAAAAAACATCGATGTTTGCTTGCTCACTCCCGAAAAACGAAAACAAATCCAGTATGGTGCAGCTGGTATACTGTGAAGTCACCAATACACACACAAATGTTCCTTCATTTTTGCTCACTTCGCTCCTCTTCCTCATCATTATTCCATCTAGTCGCTAGTCGCCTCAGCGACACTCACTCACTTCTTCAAAATCCTTGCTCCGCGGAGCCATGGCACGATCATCTCTTCCACTCTGTGAATTGCAAAATTGCAATATCTTTCAACACGGCAAAATACGCGCTCGGAGGCGCAACTGCCGCAGTCCCTCAGTCAGCTATCCGATTTCAAAAAGAAAGAGGTCAGCTGTGATAGTGGTGGTGTACAAGGAAAAGCAGCAAGAATCATTTCCGTTCTCCTTGTTGTGTGTGTGTGAGTCAGGTAGTGTTCTGTATTTCGTTTTTGATAACCTTTATGGCTCCCTCTCCTTCTTCAGCGTTACGGTTTTTGTAAAATGACGTGTTTGATCAAAAAACCAAGATTGTAAATCAACATCCACCCGTCTCTTCTCCCCGTATTCCTCCTCATAATCTGTCATATCTCCGAACAAAGGGCATCCCCCAAGTATGGTATGCAGATTGATTCGGCCCATCAAAAATCCCATTCCTCAGCCCACCGAGGGCGAACGTTGTTTTCTCAAGGCTGTTTGAAATTTAAAAAGGTTGATCATTCGAAAAGTGCAAAAAACTTGTTTGTCCGACTGTCTCCTTTCACATCAGCCGGACCCTACACCAGTCCTAATGTCCTAAGAACAAAGGGTCATTCATCGGGGGCCCATTGCACATTCATCAAGTTGTCAGGCTCTCTCATTTGCACTGCCTAAAGAGTACACTAGACGGATGGCTAATTTGCCGTCGTGTTGGTTATCAGAATTTAGTCTTATCAGTGAAGAGACTGCAAATGAAGAGATACTCATACACACAGGTGTGTACAATTCGCAACATTTTTGGGTAGTGATGGTGGTGGCGATGGGGTGGTGAGAGCACACTCCTTCTCCTCTCCTTACTGGCCGTGATAACAGAAGAGAAGTGTGTTGTTTGTATGCGCACCCCCCACTCAACTCATCTTCTCCATCCCCTCTTCTCCCTGCACATCGGTAGTAGGTCCAATAAGATTGTTGCACTTTTGGAAGTGGTCATCATCTACTTCTTCTCCACGTACTGTGCCTATAAGATTGTTATCTTTTTTCCTTGTTACCCGTGCCAGGTCCGTCAGATCCGTCTGGAACCTTATCTAATCTAGTTGTTATGCCAAACTTGTTTTGTTTGATCAACGTAATCATAAACCCTCGCTTTAATGATAGATTTATTACTTTTGCCATCGTTTCGGCCCATAAAGTGCTCAACATGTTGTTCGGAATTCAAAACAAAAGTATATCTATCTATTGTGTGGGTGCATGTGAGCTGAACAAACATGATTTGAGCCTGATGTCCCCTCCCGGTTAGTAACGGATGTGTCCTATTTAAGAGAAGAGTTTTATCAACAGTTTGCACTTTAATACCGCAACATTTTTATGACTCGCGGGAAATTTTTTGAGTGATTTGATTATTTGAACTTTGTGTCGGAGTCTCAGATCTTTGAATTTCAAAGTCTGCCACTTGTTTACCAGTTCTAATAATGTGCAATGTTACGTAATACCTTATGAAGAAACTGAGCTCCTTCTTGGATTAGTGGGATAAATCGAGGTCAACTAATCAGTAATCTGATCTAAAATTGTCACACCTAGGTTGTCTACAAGCGGCGCTCTTTGTCTCGGAATTCATCACATGAGTTTCTGTCTGGCGAGAAATTTTGAGACTTTGTGTCAGATCAATCAAGGTGGAGAAGCGAAGGTCGTTAACATTTCAAGGTTCTTCTTCCTCCTCCTCCTCCTTCTCGACAAATGTATAATTCACATGTACTTCGCATCTGTTCTTGTCTCCCGTCTCCCGATCCGTGAATGATTTCTTTGCATCTAAATCCGTTTCCTTGATTCTTGTCCATCAAAAACTTCCGTGTTCTTCCATCACTTCTTCTCCGCTCGCGCGAGTAGAAGAAAGGGATGATATGTATATGATCATAGCATATCATCTACTAGATACTACGACTAGAAAAATCAGAAGACAGATAGATTGAGAGCCCTTCTCAATCCCTCTATCATCTCAACCGGGGTGTCCGCGTATTCGGCGGCCCCTTGTCGTCCTTTACTCGATCGGCTGCTGCCCTCGTTCGCCCTATCTCTCCGTCTCCCCATCTTTTCTATTACCCGCAGGCCTATCTCTCTCCTATGGCGGCGACCGAAAGCCCGAAAGGCCTGGGGGAGGGGTAGAAAAAAGAATGAGAGAGAAAGAGAAACGGAGAACTGGGGGAGAAGGACGGCAGTTTTGGGGAGGAGAGAAAAAAGGTCTCTCTCCCTTTGCCTTCCCAATTCTCCTTCTTCTTCTTCGTGGCCGCCGTCTCCCCCAGCAGTGTCGCCGTCGTCGGGTGCCCCGCGCTCCCTCCGTGCCACATGTGTGTGAGAGTGTGTTTTACCGTTCACTCCGTGAGGGCTGTCTGGTTTTTTGTTGTATTTTTGGCGCCCCGCGCCGAGGCGCCAAAACAGAATTTGAATTGAGGGCTGGCAGTACTACAACTAGTACTCGAAGGATGGTTTCGCAGAATTTTGAAATCTAACAATGCCCAGATGTTTCATCACTTTCCTCTTCACGTGCTTCCTCTTATCAGCTGTTGAGTGGCGAGGAAGGAAAGTTCTTCGATCGTTTCGAACCTTGGCATGTGATCTACACTTTTGTTGTTATAAGTTGTTTGCCACACCATTATCTCGATTTTTCTTGAAATCAAATTGAAGGTTTCAGTTGTTTTGTTTTCCCGGTACCCGCCAGAGAGATACCCTAATTCCTGGTGCGGAAACAAGTATGATCTTGTTGTTGGCTGCTGGTCATCATCATCATCCCCACACTCCTCTCGTCTCGCCACACTCCACATCAACTTCACAAACCAGCAACAGCAGCAACAGCCCTAGATTCGATATTCATCATTTGTCGGGATAAATACAAAAACCATGTGTGTTTTCTAGTAGTTAGTAGTACTAGTGCAAATCGTATTCTGTTCTCTAGACGTACGATGATGGCCTTGGGGATCCCGCGTTGCGTGCTGAATGTCAGACGCTTCTTATCTACTCTTGAGAGTCGCTCGTTTCTTCACATTTTTTGTGTTACACGGCTGACTCCAAAGTTCCCAATATCTAATTCTTTTGATCTCACCTTCCACTCTCCGCATTTTTCTTCGTTTCTTCCGCGAAGAACTCACAGCGTCCCCCCGTCTCCTCTCCGAAATACCACCTGTTGGACGCTGACGCCACGCCGATTCCGAAAATCTAGGTCGTCTCTGTCTCATATGTCTCATCGGAGCCCCATTAGTTTTTTGGGATATCTCTCTTTCTGACACTCGCACTACTCGGAGATGCACTAGAAGACGCCAGACGATTGATCTCTTTTTTTTTCACCCATTGGATCTCTCCTGATTTTTTCTATCTTCCTTCTTCTTGATTTCGATTCTTGATTTCTGACTTTTTGTACCCTCTTGAAAATTGATTGCTTCCAGAACCACCATCCCTTGTATGTATAGCACGTAGTACATGAAAATTTATCATGGAAGTGTCAACGTCATACTGTACGCCTGCCGTCAATTTCAAGTACGGCAGTTTCCAAGAATCAGATGTCTCGATGCGGGAAGATGAGATGTTCAGGATGGGAAGTTACAATTCTCAAGGGTACTACGTCGACGGAACTCATCTCGGTACTATAAATGAAAGAAAGAGCCAGCGTATTAACCAATTGATAAGATTCAGATGGTTCTATCGGAGAAGAGGATGACACGTCGTCGGGGAGCAACGATCATGAAGAAGAGCAGATGGACTTCGAGGATGGTGAATTCGACGCCACGTCTTCGGTGACAACAGAAGATCTGGTCGACGAGGACGAGGAAGAGGAAGACGAGGAGGATAATGACGAATGGACTAATCAGAAGCGGACTGATAATCAGGTAACCATTAGAAATCCCATGAGAGTTTCACTGCTGTCACAACATCACCTGATACTCATTCAAGTAAACAGGAAGGAAACCAGAAGCTTTCAGTCTCCGGACAGCAACTAAATTCGCTGTCCATTTTCAGAACAGCGTCGCCTACTACGCCGCCATGGAGATGCTCCGTATCCGCTTCCCATTCCAGTCGATAGCCATTCGCATCTCAGACTTTTGTTGTCTCCAAGAGAAGGTATGTAACCTTTGTCTCGTTTTATGATGTAAAGAGTGGGAGATTATTGCTGTGTACTCGAGTAGAATTGCGATAGTAAGAGACATAGAGGGATCACTATTTGCATAACCTTTTGTTGTTTTTGTCGCGCTTCTCTGTCGGTCTCTTCTCTCTAGTGTCTAGACTTTCCTCCAATTTTTATTAGACATTGGACCGGGTGGTAGGAAAATAGGCAACACAAAGAAAGAAGGCGATGTTCCTGCTGGTTAATCGGTCTTTGTTGAATCGGAAAAAGACCCCCCGTTTTCGGAAGGCGTCGTCATCGCGCCCCACGGGGTGTGAGGTTGCACTTTTAATGCACTTTTGACGGGTGTTGCGCGCGCCAGGCCAATCTTTTTTTTTGGTCTTTTTGAGTCACTCGAATGTCTGTGTGTATGTTGCGGTTTTTGTTTGCGATTGCTTTGAGGGGAACCGAATTTGTTTGCGAACTCGAGTGGTCTGAGTCAACTCGGAGAAAAGTTGAATTTGTTAGCGTTCGACTCGGCGAAAAAGTAATTGGGAACGGGAACTACTAATTTGTTGTTTTGTCAATGACAGTTTGAGTTGCTTGTCCGTGCACCAGCGCCAGGAGAAGAACCACTAACAACAACAACTTTTGACGAGAAAATTAGCAACTCTGTCAACATCTCCCTATTCATCCTCACCGCCACCGCTTCATCATCACTTCATCCCGCTTCTTCTAGAGAGATGCCTCGTTCAAGTCCTCAAGGGTTGCGCGTACTCTCTCTCTCGCATGGATCTGCTGCTGTTGTTGTGTGTGTGTGTGTGTGTGTGTGCATGGCAGCGAGCCAGCGATTTCCAGAGAGACTGAGCAAAAAGCGGAGAGCGTTCGGTGCCAGGTACGGGGGGACAGCGCGGGCTCAGGGCTCCGGGCGCTGGCGGAGAGAGTCGAGAGAAGCGAGGAATTTGTGTGCTTTGAGCGTTGAGATGTTGGCAATGAGCCAAGTTTTTGCTCTCTCCTTTTTCAGAAGGGATGTGAGGAGAGGAGGAAGGAAGGGGAGGAAACACAAAGTTGATATCACTTTAAACAAAAGACTATAGTCATATCCTTTCCGAGTGGATTTTGGTCAATTAAGATTCCTCCCACGCAGTAAAGAATCTCTCCCGGAAATCTCTACAGTGTTCTTCCCATCAAATTCGCATCATAACATTTGGACAAGTAAAGGCCGTTCGAGAACTGTCTTTGCGATTAATTTCGACCAGGGTCGTGGCCTTCCCTTCGAATCTGTTAGACCTCCGCCGACACCGCCGCGCCATCATCATCGTCATCTTCTTCTTCTCCTCCTTATTCTTTTTTTGTGTCTGTGTGGGCAGCTGGGCGGCGGGCAGTTCAGGGTCATCTGGCGGAGAAGTAATGAACTGGTTTTTTTAAAATCTTACCCCATCTCCCGCGCGCGCACATTTTTCGCGCACGCACCAAAGCGAAGCATCTAGAAAATTTGGGATGATTGAAGGATATATCGTCTTCGTCATTGTCTTTGGAGGACACGGGGGGAGAAAGATGTAATTTGTAAGAAAGAGGGGAACACCCGTAACTCATTGAGCAGGGAACAACTGGTGTGATCTATGGTCAGCTAAGTTTATTACAAAAATGAATGCGCGAACGGGGAGGGGAGACGATTTTATGATCTCTGATGAATGCTGAACTCTGTAACATGTTCTTCAATTTTTCAGGATCTTCTCAACGACACCATGATCGACTTTTATCTGAATCACATCGTCGAGCACGTACTTCCGGACAGCTCCAAGGTCACCGTTCTCCCGTCGCTCTTCTGGCACAACTTGTCGCTGCGACAACACGCGTTCGACTCCGAGGACGAGAAGATGATGAGTGACGAGCAGAAGATGGATCTCAAATTTGGCGATCTGCACGATTTCGTTGCCGACTTCGATCTCCACGAGTTCGACTACATTGTGGTGCCAGTGAATGAGTGGGAGCACTGGTCGTTGGCTGTCATCTGCCATCCGTACACCGACAAGGCTCGTACTGTGATCTTCGACTCTCAGCTGACTGCCGATCTCAACAATCTTCAAAACATGGCCACGTTGATCGAGTCGTTCATGAAGTACTCGTACGAGAAGCGCACCAGAACTGTCATGCCGTTCCCGTTGCCATGCATCTTGCCACAAAGCGTGCCACAACAGACCAACAACTTCGACTGTGGGATATTCATCTCCGAGTTCGCCAGATGCTTCTTGTTGAGTCCACCACAAGATGTAACTATTATTCAAAGGAATCTACTGACAATTCAAATTTCTGATTTTCAGCTCGATAACTTTGACTTCGCCAAAGAGTATCCGGACTTCAACACCACCAACAAGAGAGCCGAAATGCAACGCGTCGTTCTGTCGCTCTGCACGAACCGAGCTCGTTGGCGTCCACTTGTCGAGCTGCTCAACGGCTACAACACTGCTGCACCACACCGTGCACTCTAAATCACGCGTCACGCACGCACACTTCGTCTCATCAAATGCCCCGGTTCTTGTACCGTCAGTCTTCCATTTTCATTCTCATCCCGATCCTGCCCCCATTTAAGCAACCCACAATCTCAAATACAGCCTGTGCTCTGAAAAGAATCGTATCTTTGGTGTCAGGCACGGCTTGATGATAGTGTGGCAAGGGAAATCTTTTTCATTGTTCTGTTAACCCATTTTCACTAAAAAAACCCACCCAAAAATTGACCGATTGTTGCCTCCTTGTTACTCTGTTTTTCTTCTCTTTTCTAACCGTCCACACTGTTGTTAACCACATTCACTGCTGAAATATGTATTTATTCTCGGCTTTCCCTTCCCACCATCCCCGTCCTTCCCCACCCTAGACATAAAAACAGGTGTTCCTTCCCGACAATATGCGAGTTTCCCCCCAAAAACCGTTCCCTACTACGACCCCTTCCACCCGACAACTTTGCGCTCCCATATACTCTGTAAGTATTCCCTCATACGTCGAGTCGTTTTGGTGTCGTTCTAGACACTGGCTCCGACTATAACCGGTTTACCTATATAGTACGACACGTCCCGCCAGAAATCTAACACCTCTGTTTTCTATCATCCACCCCATCATATCCCCGATCCATCCATCCCACCACCTCGCCCAAAACTACACATGGGTTTCGTTTTGTCTCGTTTGTTCCACCATCGTTGTAGTGTGTTGAGAGATTTGTTTTTTGCCTTCAAAAAATGTTGTTGAACTACAAAGGTGCATGTCGAGAGTTTTCTGTCTGTCTGTTGATTTCAATCTACTTCTTTCTTGGCTGAAAATAGTCTCAAAGACTCGAAATTCCATCCTGAACCCAACAGACAAGCCGTTCACTCCCGACATGTCCTTTTAAAAATTCCATTCCCTCGTTTTCCACAATTTGTACATTTTTTGTTGGGTATCCTCATGGATTGGGATTTGTGCTTCTTGAGAAGAGTGGAGATTCGCAGTACTCTCTTCTAGCGAAGTCTTGTTCCTTGTTTTAGTAGCGATTAGAGAGCAAAAACCATCAGAGCGAAAAATCCACTTTTGTCTAGAACTCGATCCCAACCGTCCGATACATTTTCATTGTTATTGTGTGTGAATCAAATCTCCCACCCCACTTTCCTCCGTTCGTTATCTCTCCGAATCTTTTGTGTTTTTCTTTCCGTTCGTTTTGGCTTCCTCCCTATTAATAGTGTTGACTTCCCCCCAAAAAATCCATGACAAAAGTTCCGAAGTTTCCGGAAAACGGAATCTTCGGTGTCCGCTGGTTTCCCCTTTTTTTTGCCCCCACCTTGTTATATTTATAATTTCTTTACTTTTTTTTCCTTGTTCCTTTTTTTCATCTTTAATCCTTCGCGCCTCGGTTGATTGGATATTATGGGTCGTCCTTTTTTCGTTTCCCCCTTTTTTTGATTTGGTAATATTATTTTGTTTCCTGTCAAACTCTTCCATGTTAAACCCGTTGTCTCTTCCCCCCATTTTTCCCAAAAATTTTATTTTTGTGTGGTTCTCATTCATTTTTTCGCCCCTTTTAGATTCCTAGGGTCTCTACACTCCCATCTATTGCTCTTTTAGTTAGAAGCTCATATTCCCGCAAAACAAGATCCATATGAGTCGGATAACGAAAAAACAATAAACTGTTGACTTTACAATCCGTATTATGAGTTACACAAAAACCGAATGGCGACGATATGCAATAGAAACCTGACTCTCTATGTACAGCAAAACAGGTGGATGGGGAGAAGGCACAGGGAATACATACAAAATGGGAAAATTCACAAGAAAAAGTGACTAGTCATGAACAATAATCGGATCCGTCGATTCCATGGAATCGTTGTCAGCGCCACCAGTAGTGTTATCCGATGGGGAGTCTGGATCCGGATTGTCGACGCCGTGGTATTCGTTGTGGGGAACCTGAAAATTTCGGAAATTTTCAGAGAATCCAAAATTCGAGTTTCAGGAAGCATGTTTAGGTTCAACTCAATATTGTTGGTAAGTAAAATTGTCTACATTTTCGCGTCGCAAAAATGCACAGTGATTAAAGGAACCGAGGGGAACATTCGTAAGACCTGTCTATGCTAGAATCGTGTGATTTCGGGGATTTTCGCTTTTTTCTCGCGTTCCTTCTGCAAAAATTTGTCACGAATTCAAAAAGAAACGCACTCTGGACGACAAAAGCGGCTCCATGAAACTCACGTCGGCGTCACGATAGAGAACATAGTGCTGAATCATGAAGATGATGTCGAAGAAAATGGACACGAAGCCCAATCCGAATTTCACCGGATTCGCGTAGAACGCCGACCAATCGTTGACGTTGATGGCTTGCAGCACCATTTGGAGAATGTCCAACGTGCCGCCAGTGAAATCGAGCAGAATGTTGCCGATGGACCAGCCGATGGTGCTTTTGCGGGTGTAGTTGAAGTAGGCCTGAAATAGAATGGGTTGGAAATCTCAGAGCAACGAAAGATTTTGAAACCTGCGGAAAGTATTTACAGCAGGTGACCGCCATTTTGATGTAGGACAGACTCGTAACAAAAGCCAGAATCGTGATCTGATTCAACACCGTCGCAACCACTGACACGAATCCGAAAGAGATCAGAAAGATGATCAAAATGATGCACTTTGTGGAGACAGTCTGATTATCACGCTCGTAGAAGATACATTGGAGAATTGTGACGGCGCACGCCAAGAAAGCATGCACCGCGAAAACGACATCATTGAGAAGAACGGGCGGTGGGGAGTGAGGGTTCTCCTGCGTGTAGATGCTCTTCACGTGCGAGTTGTAGTACATGAGAAGGTTGAAGATGGCGTAGGCTCCGAAGCCGACGAGGTTCAGCGAGAGGAAGTCAAAGTTGAGACCGACGACGCTCTTTCGTTTGAAGTTCAGGTACATTTGGGGGTAGAAGCTGACACTCCACGCGGCGAAGTAGATCCATCCGACGATTTGGACGATGATGGCGAGGAAGTGCGAACGGTAGATGGTGATGCGAGTGAAGGCGTCGTGGAGGCTGAATAAAATATTTTCATGACTTGCAGAAGAGCTTCACGGAAAGTACTTCGAGACGATTTATCACCGGAATGAAAAGTGTCACGAAAAAGTTGTCAACTGACAAAATGATGATCACAACGAGATCTTTCGATTGAAATAATGAGTAGTTCCAAATATTCAAGAGCTGATTTACGGAAGAAGCATTAAGTATATCTCAGCTCAAAGTCAACGCTTCCAACTGCTCAAATTATAACCGAAAAATGTTGTTGTGATCTACATTATGTTAGTTAACAATTTGTTCGTAGAATTTTCAATTCCAAAGACAAACAGTCTTTTTCAGCTCTGGTGACAACTTTTCTGAAGGTTTTCAATATTTTCAAAGCTCCAAGACCTTTGAAGTGAGCCCTAGCCTCTATTCATGTCTTCAGAGCGAATTCTGTCAATTTTTCAATCTCTTCGTTTTATTTAAACTTGTTCAAAGCTCACTCCAACGGGCACTCATCCATCCCATCGGTCGTACAATTCAACGCCTCCAGAATAACTCCAGCCGCCGGAGCATTCGCCAACACCGTCACATTCGCCCACCAGTCATCTACAAGAACCACATCGGGATTGTTGATGAATGGCGATTGTGAGAATTGGATACGCGTTTGATTGAGAGTCGGGGAAGAGTGGTTTCTGGAAGAGGACAAAATTTCAGGCTGATTTTGAAAATTGAGGGCTCACTTGATTTGAAAACCGACGGTAACCGCGACGCTCGGGTAGAGGTCCAGTTCTTTTTCGGCGACCACTACATTGTTGATAGCTTCCGAAATTTGAGCGACAGAAATGAGTATGATGGCCACCGGGAGTATCATTCTGGCATACTGAAAGTAAAACGGGAAATTTTTAAACTACAGCATTGATAGAAACGAAAGACCAAATCGATTTGTATATAGAATACACCTGAACTGAGAGAAATTGAAAAAGAGAGAAGAGAAACTAGAAACCAGCAATAACATTTTCAACGAGGAGAACAAGGAAGAAGAGTTCAGATTTTCGGTAAACAATATAATAAAAAGGGAATCGTCGAGAAGCAATAATAGCAGCGAAAATTCATATTTTTCAAAATATGCATACGAATTTCAAAAAACAAGCCGAAAACACGATCAGCTGACTGACTCATAGTTTTGATGATAAGGGATCAGATTCCTGTTTTTTTTTCTTTTTTGATGGTGGAGAAGCCGAGAATGGGTGTTCATGAAAGGGTTGAGGAAGTAAAGAAGACAATGGAGAACACAATTCTTGCTGAAAAAGAAAACAGAAACACTTCAAACTTTCAATGTAAAGACTGAAGTTTAGACACACAAATAATGTTCAAAAAAATGGTCATAAATATTGATGCAATCGCGCTCCGCGGCGCCGTCGAAAAACGGCGCGAAGCACGAAATTTCCAACCTTTTGTCATCATTTTCCGGAAGCTTCTCACTTGTCAGTCTTGCTCATTTCAATTTGTTTCTTTTGCTGTTGTTTATCTGAGTTTCCTAACTTTTCACTGTTCATCCGTCTGTTAACAAATTAGTACGATTTTCAGCCTGAAATCCGTCCAATTATTTCCTGTTTCATCGACTTTATCAGATGTCCTCAATTCCATTGTTTCTGCTTGTTTTTCTTTGTTCGCACTTTTTGTTCCAGTCTTCAGATTGCATAATTAACCTTTTACCGATTAACACCTCTATTGTTTCGCAACACAAATCTTTCTTTCCCATGCCAATCTACTCATCGCTAATCTCCTAATTGCAAATCAATCCTTTTCTGAACCTTGTAAACCCATAATGTGTCCTCAGAAGACGTCAGAACGTCGTCTTCCCTCATTCTCCCCCACAATTTGTCAGGAAAACGCGCTCCACTGCGACTATTCCGCGTTTGAGTGCGACGTTTTTTTGTCATCACGCAAGTCATCCAGCGCGCGCTACGTTCTCCAGCTCTAGTCGACGTGTGCGTTCAGTCTGTCCCCATTCAGTTTGAGGGTCGTCTTCTCCCCTCTCTACCTTTTCATCGATTCTAATAACACCCCTCCCGTCAATATCCTTTCCTTCTGCTCTCCATTTTTGGCCTTCTAGAGTCTTCTGTCTCCTTCTCATTTCACAATTGCTTCCACGTTTCCATGTCCACATCTATCAATGCGTTTTTCTTTCAGAATAATCTTCTAACTATGGCTCAAGTACCGGTGCAAAAGGATGAAAAAGAAAAGAGGAACGACGAATTGTCGACAGCCATCCTCAAGGACAAGGCCAGACCCAACCGACTCATCATTGATCAGTCGGACAGCGACGATAACTCGATGGTGATGCTCTCACAGGCGAAGATGGACGAGCTCGGCCTGTTCCGTGGAGACTCGGTCATTCTGAAGGGCAAGAAGCGACGAGAGACCGTGTCGATCGTGTTGAACTCTGATGGCTGCTCTAATGACAAAGTCAAGATGAACAAAGTGATTCGAAACAACCTGAGAAGTCGTCTCGGAGATGTCGTGAGCATCTCTAGCGCTCAGTTGGAGTATGGAAAGCGGATTCACGTTCTTCCAATCGACGATACCATTGAGGGCTTGACTGGGTAAGAGATGATCCACTTTTAGGCAAATTCGGATTAATTTTCTTGCAGAAATCTGTTCGATGTGTTCCTCCGTCCATACTTCACGGATGCTTACCGCCCGGTCCACAAGGGAGACATATTCACCGTTCAAGCCGCTATGCGTACCGTGGAATTCAAAGTCGTTGAAACCGAACCAGCTCCAGCCTGCATCGTCGCTCCAGACACCGTGATCCACTACGAGGGAGACCCGATCAAGAGAGAGGAAGAGGAGGAGGCTCTCAACGAGATTGGATACGACGATCTCGGAGGAGTTCGCAAACAGCTCGCTCAAATCAAGGAGATGGTCGAGCTGCCACTTCGTCACCCACAACTTTTCAAGGCCATCGGAGTGAAGCCACCACGTGGAATCCTCCTCTTCGGACCACCGGGAACCGGAAAGACGTTGATCGCCAGAGCCGTCGCCAATGAAACGGGAGCCTTCTTCTTCCTCATCAACGGACCAGAAATCATGTCCAAGATGTCTGGAGAATCTGAGTCCAACCTGAGAAAGGCCTTCGCCGAATGCGAGAAGAACTCGCCAGCTATTCTGTTCATCGACGAAATAGACGCCATCGCTCCAAAGAGAGAGAAGGCTCACGGAGAAGTCGAGAAGCGTATCGTCTCCCAACTCCTCACTCTTATGGACGGACTCAAGACTCGTGCTCATGTCGTCGTCATCGCCGCCACCAACCGGCCAAACTCCATCGATGGCGCTCTTCGCCGTTTCGGAAGATTCGATCGTGAAATCGACATCGGAATCCCGGATGCCGTCGGACGTCTCGAGATCCTCAGAATCCATACTAAGAACATGAAGCTCGCAGAAGATGTTGACTTGGAGCAGGTCGCTAACGAAAGCCACGGATTTGTCGGAGCCGATTTGGCCTCGTTGTGCTCGGAAGCTGCTCTACAACAAATCCGTGAGAAGATGGAGCTGATCGATTTGGAAGACGACACTATTGACGCCGAGGTCCTCAACTCGTTGGCTGTTACCATGGAGAACTTCCGTGTAAGTATATCATGTGTTAGACCTGCAATTTCACATTCCTTTTTCAGTTTGCCATGGGAAAATCGTCGCCATCAGCTCTTCGCGAGGCTGTCGTCGAGACACCAAACACCACCTGGAACGACATCGGAGGTCTCCAGAACGTCAAGCGCGAACTCCAGGAGCTTGTGCAGTATCCAGTCGAGCATCCAGAGAAGTATCTCAAGTTCGGCATGCAGCCATCTCGTGGAGTGCTCTTCTACGGACCACCAGGATGTGGTAAAACTCTTCTCGCCAAGGCCATCGCCAACGAGTGCCAAGCAAACTTCATTTCCATCAAGGGACCGGAGCTTCTTACCATGTGGTTCGGAGAGTCCGAGGCCAACGTTCGTGATGTCTTCGATAAGGCTCGTGCTGCTGCTCCATGCGTTCTCTTCTTTGACGAACTCGACTCGATTGCCAAGGCCAGAGGAGGAAGTGTCGGAGATGCTGGAGGTGCCGCGGATCGTGTCATCAACCAGGTCCTGACCGAGATGGACGGAATGAACGCCAAGAAGAACGTGTTCATCATCGGAGCCACAAATCGTCCAGACATCATAGACCCAGCCGTTCTCCGTCCAGGACGTCTCGATCAGCTCATCTACATTCCACTCCCAGATGAAGCATCCAGACTTCAAATCTTCAAGGCCAGTCTTCGCAAGACCCCACTTGCCGCCGATCTCGACCTCAACTTCCTTGCCAAAAACACTGTCGGATTCTCTGGAGCCGATTTGACCGAAATTTGCCAACGGTAAGATATTCGATAATTAGGATTTATTTATGTGGCGTTCGAAACGACAAAAAAATATTAAAAAAGACAAAAAGAGACGTTCGAAACAGAGGGAATTTCGCGTCTTCTTTTCAGAGTTTTTGGAAAATTTTACGCTAAATCAAACTCGAAAATCACGCAAATGAAAACTAGCCTTAATTTAAAGTTTGATTTAACGTAAAATTTTCCGAAAACTCTGAAAAAAATACGCAAAATTCCCTCTATTTCGAACGTCTCTCTGTGTCTTTTTTTGTCTTTTTTTGTCGTTTCGAACATGCCATTATAAATTGACAATATTTTCAGTGCCTGCAAGCTTGCTATTCGCGAATCGATCGAGCGTGAAATACGTCAGGAGAAGGAACGTCAAGACAGAAGAGCCCGTGGAGAGGAGCTGATGGAGGATGAGACCGTTGATCCAGTGCCGGAGATAACCAGAGCTCACTTCGAGGAGGCGATGAAGTTCGCCAGACGATCAGTCACTGACAACGACATCCGCAAATACGAGATGTTCGCCCAGACGCTCCAACAATCGCGTGGCTTCGGAAACAACTTCAAATTCCCAGGAGAGGCTCCATCGGCAGGACAACCAGTCGGTGCTGGAAGCGGAGGAGGTGCCGGCGGAAACGATGATGACGATCTTTATAACTAGTTTCACGATTGAAAATAACCATTCTATTTATTGTAAATGCAAACCCCGGGAGGGTAATCTTTTCTTTTTCATAAAAAATTTTAAACAAATATTTTATGAGTTCTTCTTTCAATTTCACAGGTAAAACTAAGCAAACCGTAGAGCAAACGAATGAGATGATTTGGGGGAAAAGAGATTACATATTCATAGGGGATCGGGATTGGGAGCGTGGTGGAGAAGATCCGGGGGAGAAGTTTTCAAAAATTGAATTTCGAAGAACCGAGAACCAGTGGTCTCGACATTCGTCCCAAGTGGCCTCGAGCTCGGTTTCCTCTTCGTTGTTAGACAGGAAAGTGATCTCTCCATGAAACATTTCGATTCCGTCGTCTTTGTGCTGAAGGTTGGGATCGAAGAGCAACAGATGGGCGGCGAGCTTCTCCCAGTCGATTTTTCCAATCCGCAAAATCTCCGAGAACGAGAGACTGATCGGCATGCACTCGTCGGTTTCTATTAATCTCTCTGATTCAGCAGTTGGCATAATGTTGATAGTTTCGGTCTGAAAAAATCATTGAGCACGAGCTTTCGATAATTCAAAAGGAACCTCTTGATCAAATACGAAATCTGCGAGAAACGGGCACTCGCGTTTAGAAGGATTCGGGTCAAGATCTATGCTTCTGTCGATTCTCTGAAATTTTTGGGGTTTAGATTTTCAATACGGAAACCTGGCCTACCTCCATTGGAACTTGAACATCCAACGTTGGCTCTGTATCAATCACAACCGTCTCTCCATTAGCTGGCATATGCACCGGCACCTTGTACTCTTTCTCCACTTTTCCCTTCAGAAACTCCATCTTATCGGCTTCTCCATGAACGAACATAACATGTTTCGGTTCGCATTGCCGGATCAAGTGCATGATTCCCTTGGCGTCGGCGTGTGCACTGAACGACATGTACTCCACTCCCAGCCGGATATCGTGCCATTTTCCGTCGATCTCGATGCGCTTCTCTCCATTGATGACTCGAGCGCCAACCGTTCCAGCAACGCAGTATCCGGGCATAATGATCATATTTATAGGGTCGCCACACCACTTTTTGAACACCTTCAGAGATTGTCCGCCGTGAAGCATTCCTGGTGTGGAGAAGAGCACTTGTGGGCCTGGCTGATCTTCGCATCCCTTCTCCATTGGTCGGATATGCTTGAACTCGAACATGTTCCGGTCTACGAATGTATTTTTGATGTTCTCATTAGTCCAAGATATGAAGAGACGGTAGTATTGATTGGCACGTTCTGCAAGTCCCTGTGAGAAGTAGATCGGAACACTCAACGCCATTCTCTCCCAGTAAGACTCCAGAAGAATGCAGAGCTCTTGGGCTCTTCCCAACGCGAAAACCGGAATGATAACTTTGCCTCCCTTCATCACAGCCTCGTGCACTTTCCGCAAAAAGTCTCGCTCTCTGGCTCTCTTCGAATCTCTGATAGTTGTGGCATACGTAGACTCGGAGATCAAAAGAGTGGGCCGGACTCCTGGAAGAACACGGGCGGCACCGAGATGTCGATCCGGTGTCATATTGTAATCGCCGGTGTAGAGAACCGACTGGTCTCCAACTCGAATCTCAAACATGGCGGCTCCGAGAACGTGACCAGCGTAGAAGGCGCGAATCGAGAGCTGATCATCCACTTGGATGATCTCGTGTAGAGCGCATCCGATGACCTTCTTCATGCAATTTTTGATGTTGTCAGAAGTGAAAAAGTTGGTTTCTCCTTTTATGTCGCACTGAACTTTTCGATAATCCTCTAGGAGCACCGGACAAATCGCTTTAGTTGGGTAGGTCATGTAAATCGGGCCATCATAACCAACGATCTCACTCATATGCGGCAAACTTCCACAGTGATCCAAATGGAAGTGTGAGATGATGACACAGTCGAGGTAGTCTGTCAAACGGCCACCGCCGCCGATGTATCTGAAATCGTATGATGTTGAAAATCCGCAATTTAATGCTTACGAAAAATCCGGAAATCTCCGATCGTCCTGATAACCCATATGCATTCCACAGTCCACCATGATGTTCTTTCCTCCGATTGTAATCAAAATACACGATCTTCCAACATCCTGTCCTGCTCCGAGTGGCACAATCTGAAATTTCAGAGATTTGTTTTGAAAATTCGAAATACAACAAACTAACTTTGATTTGAGGCGTCTTCTGTTTCACCACCGTCTCCACCTTTTTCGTCGTTTCATCTGGTTTCTCGTCGAGTCCATCGACAAGCTTATTCAGAGTCTTTTTGTTTTTCTCGATTCTTTCGGCGATTTCGGCTTTGGTGAGCACTTTCACCGGTTTTTTCGCTGGTGATCGAAGAGGCTTTCCAGCAGCTTTTGGCGCTGGCTTTTCAGAACTTTCCGAGGCTTTCGCTGGCTCCGGAGCTTTTGGTTTTTCTGCGGCAGGTTTCCTCGGATCGGATGGAATTTCTGGCTTTGGTTTTTCTGGAGCTTTTGGATTTTCAGCGGGAATTTTCGGATCAATTGGAGCGATTCTGGGATCAATTGGAGCGATTCTGGGATCAATTGGAGCGATTCTGGGATCAATTGGAGCGATTCTGGGATCCACTGGAGCCACTCTGGGATCCACTGGAGCAATTCTGGGATCCACTGGAGCAATTCTGGGATCAATTGGAGCGATTCTCGGATCCATTGGAGCGATTCTCGGATCCACTGGAGCGATTCTGGGATCCACTAGAGCGATTCTGGGATCCACTGGAGCGATTCTGGGATCCACTGAAGCGATTCTTGGATCCGTCGGAAAAGCGATTCTCGGATCTGTTGGAGGCTTCCTCGGATCCGTTGGACCTTCCATCGCTGAAAAATGTGTGTGTGCTTCGAAATTGAAAAGTTTTCTCGCAGCTTTTTTCGAAACGACTACGGTGCGCAAACAGTCGTAAAATTCGGTGCAATGTGTGCGGTTCACCTCGCGCGGTGAACATTAGACAGAAAATATTTTCACTTGGCCTAAAATTTCTCTCCTTCGATTTCCCCCGAATCGATGCTTCTTTTTCAGTTTTTTTTCGCATTTTTCGCTGGATTCAGCTGAAATTTTCTGTCTGAAAATTCGAAAAAGCAATCTTCTGTCGTTTCGCCGCCGTTTCGATAGTGAAAAGTGTCAAAAATAGGTCGGCATTTTCGAAACTAGTCAAAACTATTTTTTTTGTCTTTCTCCTGACTTTTCTTGTTATTTTCTGTTTGAGTTTTTGAGATGAATGCAAATCCTGTAGGATTTCGCAATTATGATGACATTACATCTCATGATGATGACAATTCTGTGTTCTTTGATCGCATCCTCTTTATATACCCCTGTCGCTCAACAAATTTTAAGTCTACTCTCTTTTCAGAACATGGGTAGACGTCCAGCGCGGTGCTACCGCTACATCAAGAACAAGCCATACCCAAAGTCTCGCTTCTGCAGAGGAGTGCCAGACGCGAAGATCAGAATCTTCGATTTGGGAAACAAGAGGGCTAATGTGGAAGTGTTCCCATACACCGTGCACATGATGTCCAACGAGCGTGAGCATCTCTCCTCTGAAGCTCTTGAGGCCGCCCGTATTTGCGCCAACAAGTACATGGTCAAGAACTGCGGAAAGGTAAATTTTGAACACCCCTCTAACGTCTTCTAATTTTATTTATTTCAGGACGGATTCCATCTCCGTGTTCGCAAGCATCCATTCCACGTCACCCGTATCAACAAAATGCTTTCCTGTGCCGGAGCTGATAGACTCCAAACTGGAATGCGAGGAGCTTACGGAAAGCCACAAGGATTGGTCGCTCGTGTCGACATCGGAGACATTCTCTTCTCCATGAGAATCAAGGAGCCAGTAAGTTTATTATCAACACAAGTTTGAAGTCAATCGCCAATTTTTCAGAATGTGAAGCACGCCATTGAGGCCTTCCGTCGTGCCAAGTTCAAGTTCCCAGGACGTCAAATCATCGTCACCTCCCGCAAGTGGGGATTCACCAAGTGGGACCGCGACGACTACGTCCGCATGAAGGCTGAAGGAAGACTCGTCTCTGACGGAGTCGGAGTTCAACTCAATCGTGAGCATGGACCACTCAGCAAGTGGATTGATAACCCAATCTAATTTGCATCGTTTGTTTTTTGTTGAAAGCAAATAAATAATTTCCTATGTTATCATCATCTTGTTCTAGTTTTCACTGTATGTTGAGCTCTTCAAGGTATTGGGTAGAAAATGAGAAAGATGGCTATTGAGTCTAGCAACCTAGATGAGCGACAATACTGCTGTTCTTCTGCAAGCCATGCGAATGGGTGGAGCTCTTCCTCCAGAGATCGTCGATTATATGTATCACAATGGCGCCTTCCTCTTGTTTCTTGGCTTCCCTCAAGCGTCCGAGTTTGGAATCGATTACAAGTCGTGGAAGACTGGAGAGAAGTTCATGGGACTGAAGATGATTCCGCCAGGAGTACATTTCGTGTACTGCAGCATCAAGGCAGCACCGAGAATTGGGTTCTTTCACAACTTCAAAGCAGGAGAAATCGTTGTGAAAAAGTGGAAAAATGAAACAGAAACCTTCGAAGATGAAGAAGTTCCTGCCGATCAAATCACCGAGAAGAAACGTCAACTGAAGACCATGGACAACTCTTTGGCACCGTATCCATACGAGAGCTATCGTAGTTGGTACGGACTCACCGATTTCATCACCGCCGAAACAGTCGAGAGAATTCATCCGGTGTTGGGTAGAATCACTTCACAAGCCGAGCTGGTCAGTTTGGAAACTCAATTCATGGAGGACGCCGAGCGCGAGCACAAAGAGACGCACTTCAAGAATCGTGTAGATCGGCAGAATCCGGTTAGGACGCGGTTCGTGGATCAGCACGGACTGCCGATTATGAAGATTCGCGAGGGATACGAGATTCGGTTTCAGGAGATTCCCGCGTTGACGGTGAGGAGTTTGAACTTGAAATTTCTCCCCAACTTTTAAGCTCTATCTTTCAGGTCAGTCAACACAGAGTCGGCATCGACTACTCCGATCGCTTGTACACGTTGCTCCGCGGACTTGGCGGCAACTGGAAGGAGCTACTCGCAGAAATGCAAATCGCTTTCGTCTGTTTCCTTCAAGGCCAAGTTTTCGAAGGATTCGAGCAGTGGAAGCGAATCATTCATCTCATGTCGTGCTGCTCGAATGCTCTTGGATCCGAGAAGGAGTTGTTCATGGCGTTTATTCGAGTTAGTTCGCAGTAAAGATGAGCGGGAAATGTGGGATTGAATATTGGTCAATGAATGGTGTTTACTGGCAAAACGTAGATTAAAGTGAGATACATATTAAGTATGAAAATGAGCAGTTGAAAAATTTATGGTTCCTTCTGTGACTTTTGTCGGTTGTCAACTGTTCTGAAGCATTTTCCATTCCAAAAGTAAATCGTCTCCCGAAAATTTACCTTACCATTAGCTTGACCGCTCATCAAAATGGAATTTCCAGGTGCTCTTCTTCCAACTCAAAGAGTGCCCCACGGACTTCTTCATCGACATTGTGTCCCGTGACAACTTCCTCACTACCACCCTCTCCATGCTCTTCGCCAATATTCGGGAGTCTGTGCACGCCGGGGCGGAGTTGAAGAAGAAGACCGCCCAATTCAAGCAGTATCTGACGAATCAGTTCAAGTGGGATTTCGACGGGGAACAACGGGAAGAATAAGAAGGATCTCTTTTTTTTTGTGAGGTTGAAACTTGTCTTGGAATATATTGCATCTCAATTTGAAATTTACCAGTTAAATTATAATTTTTATTGATGATTTTCAAGACCTCTACGAATTGCAAGATTAGTTATTCATGGCAATTTCACACTGGAAAATCTCTGGAACGAAGAGCAGGTGGCATGGTACTTCCTGAAAACAACTATTTAGAGTTCCGTTTTCCACAAGTCAACTCACTCATCCTACAGCTTCCGAACCACGGCTACAAGGACTGCGAAATCTTTGAGATCCTTCACCATCCATTGAACATTGTTAGTCAACGTAGTCTCGAATATTCGGGGGATATCGAGTTCGTGTTTCCAAACTCGGACGCATAAAACTTCATAAAATATTCAAATTCCATTTATTCAAACTTTGACAAAGTAAAAAAAAGAAATAAAGTCGAGAAGGCACTGGAAAGTACATTGTTATTATCGGTTAGAAAGAAGCGGATCATCATCATTATCATCATCACAAATTGAGGGGGAGCACAGAGAGGATTTTTTGACAAAACAAATTTGATAGCTAAAGCCCTATGGTTTGTTGTGTTGGGAAAAAGAAGGTAGATTTTGGGTCATGAAATTTCGAAAGTTATGAATCTCTATTATCCATCATTCGCTACGACACTCCTCTGTTGGATAGGCGTGAATGGATAATAGCGAAAAAAAGTCAGATCAATTAGATAATGGAGTATTCAAATGAAGCATTAGACTGGCATCGATCAGAGGCTTCACATCCAAATCGATATCCGTTATCATTGGCTCCCCATCGCTACTGCTCGACGTACTCGTCGAGGTTTCCGATGAGTTATCTGCCAGAATCCCGGAGCACTGCGCGAGCTCCTGGGCATGCTGCATTGCTAGATGAATGAATAGCAAGTCTGTGGAGTGAGTGGAGAATGTGCACAATGAACATTGTATCGGGATCGACGTTGGATTCTCTCCTGGAGCGCCGAAGATGCCCCCGTTTCCATTGATGACGTCCGAGTTCAGCGACGGAGCGATTTTCTTTCTGAAACAAAAAAAAAATAAATAGAAAATCTCGATCACTGAATCTTAACCAGAAATCATTCGTGTGTTTTCAGGTTTCCCGAATATACTTCCCCGTTCTCACTATAGAGAAAATCCAGTTTTTTTTCTCTCGTTTTCTGTTCCGCGATTTTTGTATTCTTTTTAGGGAATCGAGAGAGATACTGAAAACACATGGAGACAAGGAGTAGTCACTAGAAACAAACATCACTGGAAAATTAAAGATTGACTGGAAACATCGGGTTTTCAAAGTTTTCAATTGGCGATTGGAGATGACCTTGGATTCATTGGAAACTTCAGAAACTCGAAATTCAAAGGAGTGCAAAATTTTCCGATGTACTATAGTCGAAAAATTCAAATTGCAGGTAACAATTAGGAAAAATAAGTTTTTCGAAAGATCGGAACGGGCGAATTCGAAATGGTCTAACTCCTCAGATTTTTTGAATTTCAGAATCTAAAAGTTTCAGAACTGCTCGATCCTTTTGAATCCTTCAGGATCTTTCGAAGTCTAGTAGAATTCGTCAGAATCTCTGAGGATTCTTCAGAATCCTCCAGAATCGTTGAAAACTCATGATAGCTTTTCAGACTCTTTAAGAGACTTTCAAGGATCTTCTAGAATCCTGATGAATTCCTCTAGACTTCTACAGAACTAAACTTTTTCGGAAATCATCGAAATTCTCCAGAATTCTCAAAAATTATCGATAAGCCTTCAGAATTCATCAGAAGCGTTCAGAATTCTCGAATACCCTTTGTGACCCTTCAGAATCTGAATCTTACAGAGGTTCTGGAGTTTTTTAGACTCGTTAAGAATTCCTTGAAAACTCGTTAAAATCTCTCACTATCCTCCAGCACAATTCGAGACGTTTCAGCATCCTTCAGAATCTTTCAGAGACGGTCTCTTTTACTTTTTCACACCTTCCAGACTCGTTCTGACTTTTTTTTGCTCCAGATTCTTTTGAATCCGCTAGAATTCTCCAAAATCATGATAGAACCCGTTAGAATCAAACTTTCAGAAACCACCCAAATCATTCACGAGTCAGCAGAATTGTTCAGATCTCTCGACCCCTCCAGTATCTTTCAGAATCCTTCAGAATATCCCCTAAAATCTCAACATCCCCAAAAAATTTCAAACCCCTGGAATCTCAGAATCTCATCATCTCCACCCCCCATGAGCTCATTCAAAAGTCTACACAAGCAACAATCACGAGTCCGAACCGCCCATAAACCATCCCATTCGTATCTCCATTATCTCTCTGCGTCTCTCGTTTTCCCACACTCTCTCTCTCATACTCAAACAGTTCATTAAAATGCTCATTAAGTCTCAACGCTAATGGTTCAGTGTATCTCGAAAAACTGTCAATCATCTACGATCTGATTTGCATTTCCCAAACTCTACAGTATGACCTTTTTTAGACTATTATCATTTTCAAAGTTTGGCATCCAGTAGCCTACAGTGTACTCACTTGCTCGGAGCCCTTTTCAATGCTCCAGGTGTCCCTCCACTGGTTCCCTCGGCGTCATGTCTGGCTATATGCTTCTCCAACATCGCCGGACTCTTTGACACGTGTCGACAGAACGGACACTTTCGGGAGCCTGAAAATAGTCACTGGCCTAGAATCCTCCCAAAAAAATGTTCGGTCATCACACTTACCCAAGTCGATATTCTCGGGCAACGGAATGTGATGACGGTAGTACTTGTGAAAATGAATGTATCTCGCTTCTCTCGTCGAAAAGTTGCATCCATTCTCCTCGCACTTTATCGGTGGATTACGGTGGTAGATGGTGACGTGGTAGGAGACGGAATTGTACCGCCCGTAGATCTTTCGACATACTGTACACATGAAGCCACCGTCGACCTTCTCGATGTACTTCTTGTTCCTGCACCAGCCCTCCTTGTCGTCGTTGGGAACGATCTTTTCGAGGTCGGTGGTTGGGGGAGTTGAGGAGGAGTTGGCACGTGGCGAACTGCCTTCGGATTGGGTTCTGGAACGGAAAATGAGAAATGTTGTGAAGGTTTTAAATGGAAGTTTTGGAGTGGGCTTCAGGCTCTAAGGCCTGCAGCAAGAAATAATAATCTGAAAGTTCTAGTAATTCTAAGCTTTCCGGAAAGTTCAGAACTTGAAAATCTTGAATTTTTGAATCGTTTCAAACCTTTGAATTCCGAGAAAAGCCTAGAGGATTGGAAACTCGGAATCAAAGGTTTTGGTTTTTTGAAATTTAGAAATTCGATGTTCGGCTGAGAACCTCAGAACCTCAGAATTCAGAAATCGTTAGAATGTTACAACTGCTCAAAATCCATGGGAATCTCAGAATCTCGGCATCCGAGAATCGTCTCAGACTCTCCGTTCCAAAGTTCAGAACTCTGACCCACCTGCTACTATTCTCCGCTTCCGACGGAGGCGATAACGTCATTCCAGGACCAAACAAGGCGCTGAAAAACGGATTCGTCCACAAGTTCAACATTGTCGACAAATAGTTCGGCGTGGCGGTGGTATACTGTAGAAATGGATTCGGATTCTGTTGCTGAGGACACTGCAGTATGGTGGCTAGTGTCATTGGAGATGTTGATTGTGGAGTAGTAGCCATCAGTTTCTGATCCAGGAAGGAGATTTGGCAGAATCGACAGATTGTGAGGACCTGGAAGAAGTGAGAGTTTGAGAGTTGGAGGGAATCTGAGATTCTGAGATTTCGAAGGATTCCGAGATTCTGAGATTCTTCAGGGTTTTGTGGGTTCCTAGAATTCAAAACCTCAACTTACACCAAAACTTTCAAGAATTCCAGATTCAGAATCTGTAAAAGTTCCCAGAACCTTATGACTTGTAAATTCAAGAAATCACAACTTCCACTCTGATTTGTTGTCTTCTCCCCCTCTAATCAAAAGAATCACATGTTGCCTATCTTGCTTTCCAAAAATCAATGACGAATTCCGAATATAGTTCGTTCTTCTAGAATGATCCCCCCCCCCCCTTTTTCCAACCTGTCCAACTTGAAAATAATAGTTTTTCTTTTGCTGTTATCATCTCCTGATTATGTCATGTTTTTCTTTTCATTTTCTCCTCCTCCTCCTACTCTTTACTCAAAAATAGTACTGTAAGAAGTGTGTTCTCCCATGTGTTTGTTCTACTCCTTACCTCATTCGCCTGGACACCCATCAGTTTGATATCACCAGAATACATGGCCTCCAGAATCACTTTGAAGGCGCCGAGGGCGTTCGGGAACACGGACAAGTCGAGTTTGATCGATGTGAAGAAGTCGTCTGATGAGGATTCTGATGACGTGGAGGATGAAGACGTGGGGGAGGAGGAGGACGTGGTGACGGCTTCTTCGATGAGCTGACGGAGGAGAGGGGAGAATGTGGAGAGCACCATTCGGTGGCCGTACAGGAGTTCTTCTGGAAAAGAATTCTAGAATCGGAGGTTCATCGACTTTTGAATCTCCGAAAGTTAGCGAAACTCGGAAACTGGGGTTTATTGACTTTCAGGATCTTGGGAAGCTCGAGATCTATGGACTTCAAACGTCAAGCAATACGGAGAGAATCAGAAGTGATGAGACTTTCGAAATATAGGAAATCTAGAAAGTCTTTGATTGAAGGATTTCCAAGTTTTCAGAATCTCAAAGAACCAGGGAAACTAGAGATTCGGAGAAACCTAGAATCTGGAAACCGGTCATCCCAAGTTACTCAAGATTTATAGAGTCTAGAGATTTATAGAGTCTAGATTGAAGTTGCAAGAATTTGGGTTGCAAGAATTTGGGAAAATCAGGATTTTCGAAATTTTCAAGCTCCAGAAAATCTAAGATTTTAAGGTTGTGTTAGTTCAAGGCTTCTGGATCTCAGAAATTTAGAGAAACTCAAGATAGCAAGCTCCTTGAAGTTTCAGAAAATCCGAATTTTAGGATTCATGAAATTTTGGATCTCAGAGAAAATCAGAAGCAAGAAAATATGGGATCCTATGAATATTAGGATTTTTCGATTCCTTGAGATCGATAAATTTCAAGATTCAGAAGAATCAGGAAAGAATCCCATGGTTCATTGGTGGTAGATGACCAATCCTAGAAAAAGACAACTAGAATAGTTGCAGAATGGTCTAGAAAATAAAGCCTAATATGATCTACATTCCTCAAAAACTCTCAAGCCCTTTCTCACCTTCAATCTTATCATCGTCCGTTGTGTATGTCAAATGAATCTTCGTGTCGAAATCCGCTGCCCTCGGTGACGACGGAGAGAAATCGGAGTCGATCGGCGGTGGACTCGGATTCTCTTCCTTCATTCTGATGATGATCTGAAATTCAAGGACGCGATATTAATGGACCAAGAAAAAGAGCCCAAACGAAAAAGAGAGCGGATGGCGAACACTGTAGCGGAAAGAAGAGGAAGAAAGAGCATCGGGAAAGTGGGCGGAGTCGTGAAGGTAAGACGAACGGTGAGGGAGGGAAGGGGTGGCGGAGAGGGTGATATTATCAGGTGGACTCAAGACTGGGGAAAATAGGGACTAGGTTTGATTGGATGGGGTGGAAAATGGAAAACAAGAGAATCGAATGTTCGAGAATTTGGAGAGAGTTTTGAACTTGAAGTTTCGTGGAATCTCAGAACCTGCAACTTCTAATTCAAAATACAAGGATCCGAGGTTCCGAACCTTGAAATCTAGCAACTCAAGTTTCAGAAATTTCAGCATTTATCTCAAGTTTCGTTGTCGTAACTTTCACAGATTCTTGATTGACATTCTCAAGAGTTGAGAATCTCAGAATCCTTGAATCCTTCAGAATCTCGAAATCTCAGATATCACTTCAAAACTTTTGGCGCGAGATTCGAATTTCGTCATTCGCCGAACACATCACAAGAAAATCTTGAATCAATATGAGAATTTCGGAAAACACGCGAAAAAGGCCGGAGTACACCACTCCAACTTTTTTCGACCTGTTTTTCAGGGTCTCGATTCGAAAAACACTCTTTTCTTTCGTTTTTACTTGTTTCTTCCCATGTCTAGAGGGGAATGATAAGAATCTGAAAGTTCTCGGCAAATGGACTCTCATTTTTCATTCTCCGAGTGACACCAAGAAAACGCCACTTTTCCTCTCGTTCTTGTGCGCCATTCACTCATCACGGTGCAGTGGTGAGCAGTGGCGCAGCTGGGAACATTTTTGCCCGCTGCGCCAGAGGCCAAAGGTTCGATTCTCCCACCCGACCTATGAAGCATTCCCAATGATCTCATCATGTTGTATCATTTTTTGCTTTTTTTCAGCAAGGTCCCTGGCACCATCCGGCACCGGGTGTCGTCTGGGCTGACTCATAGGGATCCCCGCAAAATGTTTGCTCCCTTACAGTAACGGAAAGAAGAAGAAGACACTTCACTGTCTTCATTTTTTCTTATCAGGAGTTGGAGTAAAACCTGAAAACTTGAAAGCAAACAACATGTACTACTACTACCAAGCAATGAGTTCCAACATGCTTGGCAAACTTCGGTTATCTTTAAAATTTGGGGTGGGGCTGGGAAATATAGTGATGAAAATAGCGAGAACAACAAGTTGGGAAATTTAAGTTTGAAAATTTTAGTCGGTGATAAGAACCAACGTAAGGAAGTAAAAGACGAAGAAAATGGAGTTGTTTTGAAAAAAAGTGAAAGTGTCGAGAAAAAAACACATAATAGTCATGAAAATTGAACTTGAAGGGAACAGTGAGAAGGTGCACTCTAGAGGATGTCAGAAGACTGGGAGAACTTCAAAAACTGAAATATCGATGAGGGAAAAAGAAAAGGAGAAAAGAGTTCGAAAGATCTTCGAAAAATTTCCTGTCTATTGGTATAATTTCCATGAAAATTGGTCACAGGGAAGTTGAGATAGAGAAGTGAGAACTGGAATGATGAAATTTTGTATGTGGAACTTTTCAAGATTTCAGAAAAGTCGGAGTTGTGAAAAAATAATTTAGAATAGGGGAAAGGAAACATTCTAGAATTCAGGAGGATTCAGAAGAATTCAAAAAAGGATGTTTTAATTTCTCGAAAATTCTGAATCTTGAACTCAAAGTCAACAGTAGAAGATTCGGAACCAGACGCTCAAAAACTTGAAAACGGTTTCAAGAATGATGACGTCAGAATTCTGAAGATCGACCGTAGAATTTCAGATCTTGAATTCGGGATAGAAGTTTGACACCAGAACTCAAAAAACATATGAATTCGTTAGGTTTCCAAAACGAACCTAGAATCCACAAGAATCTCAGTATTCAGAATCTCAGAATCGGAATCCCGAAATGTAATGGATCCGGAATCCTGTGAATTCCGGATTCAGTTGAAATGGTCTAGTTTTGAAACCTAAAGCTTCGAGAGATTCAGAATCCTACTTCCGATAAAAACCGTGAAAACTCAAAGTCGGGGAGAAGGCTTAAAGGAGGATTCCGGGCAAAAATTTTTATTGCTTTAAAAGATGTAATCAAGTGTGCTGATTCCAAATATCATAATGAAAACGCTCAAAAACTGCTCTAAGTACCCGAAAACCCGCCTCAAAGAGGCCGTTTTTGAAGAAATTGGCCCATTTTGGCCAGAACTGTTTTTGCCTATTTTTCGCCGTTTTTCCAATATATTAAAGTTCAAACATGTAAAAAAGCAACAAAAATGCATAAAGAAGCAACAACTCGTCAATTTTACCGAAAAAACGGCGAAAAATAGGCAAAAACAGTTCTGGCCAAAATGGGCCAATTTCTTCAAAAACGGCCTCTTTGAGGCGGGATTTCGGGTATTTAGAGCAGTTTTTGAGCGTTTTCATTATGATATTTGGAATCAGCACACTTGATTACATCTTTTAAAGCAATAAAAATTTTTGCCCGGAATCCTCCTTTAAAACTCAGATAAGTCTACATAAAGTAGACGTCTAGAATCTTGACGTCCGACTTCAGAATCCAAGAACTTTAGGATTCAATGACGGATATCAAAATCAGAAGTCAGGGTTCGGTTGGAATGTTTCAAGTTTTGGATTCACGATTTGAAGAATGGAAACTTCTAAAGATTCAAAACCATTTGTCCAGAATCTGGAATTCAAATCCCAAAGTTACTTCTAAACCTTTCAGCCTGCACGGCCTGAAATCACAACCACCGAATCCGAGAAGTCACATCAGAAGACCACCTATCAGAATCAGAGGGGAAATGGAAAACTGAAAACACGAGTTCGCGTCCTTAAATTTCAGATTGATAGAGGGAGAGAGAGAGAGAGAGACGGTCAGAACGAAACAAGAAAAAAAACGAGGAACGGCAAATAGTGGGCGGTCCGTCGGTCCTCCCCAATCATCTAATTACTGACTGACCCCCTCCAGCCAAGAACAAGAAAAAACAGAGAAGAGAGAGAGAGAGAGAGAGAGACGAGAGATTATTTGAATTGGTTCGAAAAAGGTGTGTAAAAGTAGTAGTAGTTGTAGTAGATAGATGGAGAGAGTAATAACAAAAACTGGATTCGGGTCCTTTTTTTTAAGGGAAAAGATGGAAATCGAAATGAGAAAAATTAAATGAAATGAGGAGACGGACAAGTGTTTATTTTTCGACGAACAGGCAAGGAACATGGTTACTCAAGTAGATGTTCTGGACTCGAGAAAGTGCACATTTTCGGAATTGTTGGGGATTCGAAAAGTTCGACAACCTTTATTTCTCAGAATTTGAAGGACGGGGTCCTGATCAAATATGGCCTAGGATCCGAGAACTCGAAGAAACATGTTTGAAATTGTGAAGCTCAAACGAGACGAGAACGTGGTCCTTTAAAGTACAGTATCATTATGCATGGAATATCTCGTTGGCCGAACTGTTGGATTTTAGACATGTCTCAGGTCGTCAAAGCAGATAAGAGGCTCATAAGACTTATGATGAGATATTGTGCAGGACACGAAAGGATGTGGAATTTCATCTGGAATCCAGTGTGGATTTTCAAAGTTGTGAAAGACATACGATCCTGATTGTAAGATTCCAAGATTCCACGTCCAAAACTGGGAGACTTTTGCTCTTCAAACTTCTGCAGTCTAAAAATTTCAATAATTTTAAGAATTCAGAGATTCGAAGATTTCTCTGAAACTAACAAAGAACTCGAGTTGTTAAAAAGCTGAAAAGTTTGAGGACATCCGGAAAATAGAAACCACAGACAATGAACGTTGAAAAATTAGAAAAACTGGAAACAGGAGAGTCAACTGTTCGTTTTGGGTCGAAATTTGAAACTTTTGAACATCTCGACAAATTCGAAAAGTTTGTCGTGTCTATTTTTGTGAAGTTTCGAAGGATTTGAATCAGAAACGGTATTCGAAAAACTCGGAAGGTTCCTCAGTTTTTGTCGAATATTTAAATTTAAAAAAAATTTCTGGCAATCTTGGGAAAACCAAATTTGTCCTACTATTTCCAAGCAGTCAAAAACGAACAACCAACTTTCAAGTCTAGGCTTTAAAATTTGATTTTTTTTTCCCTCCAGAGTTTCTACGAAACTCCATGCTAGAAACCTACGATTTCTAGTACTACTACTACTACTACAAAATCTCCGTTTGCAAATCCTCCTCACCTACCTCCGCCGCTCGTCGCATCCAAAATCCAATATCCCGAACCAGAAGAGATTTTCCCAGAAAAAAAGGGCTCCCACCGGAAACCCCTCCGCTCAATTAAGGTACATCTTGTGAGGGTCCGAATAAAACGAGAAACGAGAGGAGATAAACCTTCCCTTTTTGTCTTGACATACAAACACAAATTGAGCTCTCCTCTTTCTTCTTTCCGAAGCTCATTTCAAGGTTTCCGCGAAATTCAATTTCGTGGCCATGTTTGCCCATCATCATCCTCATCCCAGAGTCCTTTTTTTGCTCCGTTTTTTTCTTCTTCCCTTCCTTCAGCTTCTTACCCCCCCCCCC
>LR545414.1:0-11868 GCA_900536305.3 Caenorhabditis sp. 40 LS-2015 | reverse complement strand
GTAAACGGTTGAATTATCGGAAATTGAAATTACACACGAAATTTCGAACTAATTTCCAGATTTTGAAGCAAACAATGTTTTTTGGTTCGTGTTTCAAATACGTAATGAAAAAATTCCAAGTGTTAATCTAAACTCGAGTTTCTGAAACCGGAAAAGCTTTTTGTTTTCTGATTCTTTTCTCCTTTTCTTTCAGAATCATCAGAATCTGTGAGGATTCCCTAATCTCCCAGCAAGCACTACCCCTCAGAATTTCCAGATTCGATCAACAGATTATCAAGTTTCTGAAATTGAACATTTTTTGGTTTCTCGTAATCTAGAATTCGTAAGTTCTTGAAGTCTTCGATGTTCAGGCTCCGTTCAGAGTTCTTTAAAGGAGGATTCCGGGCAAAAATTTTTATTGCTTTAAAAGATGTAATCAAGTGTGCTGATTCCGAATATCATAATGAAAACGCTCAAAAACTGCTCTAAATACCCGAAAAACCGCCTCAAAGAGGCCATTTTTAAAGAAAGTGGCCCATTTTGGCCACAACTGATTTTGCCATTTTTCGTCCTTTTTTTCGATTTCTTTGGAAAAATGACGATTTGTTGCTTCTTTATGCATTTTTGAGGCTTTTTTTCTTGTTTGAAGTTTCAAAATATCGAAAGAAACGGCGAAAAATAGGCGAAAACCGTTTTGCCCAAAATGGGCCACTGTCTTTAAAAATGGCCTCTTTGAGGCGGTTTTTCGGGTATTTAGAGCAGTTTTTGAGCGTTTTCATTATGATATTTGGAATCAGCACACTTGATTACATCTTTTAAAGCAATAAAAATTTTTGCCCAGAATCCTCCTTTAAAATCACTCATGCTCCACCACGATATCAGTCTAGAGAGAAGATTGAACATCCATCGATAATCTTGAACAGATCTCGATTTTGAGAAACCGCAAAGTTTTTCTTTCAGCTTGCCTTTCGGAACAAAAAATTTTTGGTTTCTCGGAATCTAGAGTCCCATTTCTGGAGGAACTATCGCAAATCCATCGATAATCTCGAACACATCTCAAGTTTCAGAAACCGAGAAGTTTCTCTTGTCTTTCAAAACATTAAGTTGAGCTCCAGAATCCTCATCAAAATCCATTGGAATCTTCCCAAAGCCTTCAAAATCTCCTCACCTTCTCGGCACAATATCTCCCAAACCAATCGAAGTCAGTGTCACAAAATTGAAGTAGACCGCCTTGAAGAAGTCCATATCCGGTTCGTAAGCGGCCAACATCATGCCTCCAACACCGATGTAGACCAGGAAGAGAATAAAGAGCGACGTCGCTTCCGTCTCCGTCAGATCATCCTCCTCTTCCGATGCTTCAGAAGACTCTTGCTCAATCTCGTCCTCGATTTTCTCATTGTCCAAAATCTTCTCCTCAATGTCCGTGTTCGAGAGGTCTTTGGCGCCGGACAGTTTCGGGTAGCGAATGAAGTTCGGGTTCCACGCTTTCTTGAGTTTCCTGGAGAAAGAGTTGAGTTTCAGAAAAATTTGCAGCTTCAAGTTTAGCATATTTTACAAGTTGACTTCTGCTCCGATAATAAGTTTGTCAGATTAGAGGGCATATATCTCAAGAATGGTAATGGTTAATAAAAAGTTGTAAACTACAAAAATGAAGATCTAGTGTTGCATAATACATCCACCAAGTTTTACAAAAATCGAGTGATTGGAACATACTTTTTCAACTGCTCAAAGTGCTCAAGCATTGTCTAATTGTATATCTTATTCGTCGCTACTGTTAAACTCTTGCCCAGACCACCAAAAATTTCCGCTTCAAAGCCTTCCTAAATTTCAAATTTTTCTCTCCGTAAAATGATGCAAACCTCATCTCCGTTCTCACCCAGCCCTTATTAGACGGTAACGTATTTGTTTCCTTTTTTGAAAATATCCAGACCCCAAACTCACTTCCACGTCTTCTTACAGAACGTCTTCGCAACCACCATCATCTCCGATATGAATTTGCCCAAATCCGCAATTGCCAACAGGGTAAACGGAATACCAATCAGTCCATAGCCAATCACGAATAGACGACCGCCGAAAGTCCGAGGCGCGACATTACCGTAACCTGAAGTAAATGTTTAGAGCTTCGAATTTTGACCTTTGTCAAATCTCATTTCAGTCACAAAATTCTGGGTTTCAATGTGTCCACAACTTCGTTTAGTCGCTTTCCAGTGATTAGATTACAATTCGAAAGTTTCATGGTCCCCCAAATAATGTCTGAGCCTCTGGCTATTTAAGTACGTTTCACTCGACCAAGCGTGAATATGGAATAGGAAATTGGCACGTTCACCGAAGAGCGGCGAAAGCTGTGGATTTGAGTGGGAGGGAGGAGACTAAAGTACACGATCTAAAATTGGAAAGTTGTTGGGCTAGGTGAATCGAACGTAAGAAAATTCCGATTATCCGCTTAGAAAGCTATTCGAATTTCAAACTAGAATGAAACAGTGAGCATTGTTTACAGCTGATCGAAATATTCGGTTTCCACTTTTCGATTTTAACGAGGTGAATTTTGAGTCTTCACTACTACCATTTTTGGTTTAAATGGATTTGTAGAAAATTTCTGTTTCAAGTTCGACATTTCTTCATGCACACATTACTTTTCAAATACACGTGTTGATCTCAGTTCAAATTGCCTCATTTTTAGTACTTCAACCCCAATTCTCTCAAGAATGCGGACACCGTCGCAAAAACTGAATATACCTACGAATATACCTATTAATTGAAATTTTTTCGGGCTTTCGAATAATCCTCTGTCTTCATCCTATGTGTGAACCAGACACTAGTACGGCAGAGATAGACTTAGTTACCGCCAGAAAGTCAAGATCTAGCCAAGGAAAGTGGTTTCAGGCTTTCATGAAAGAAATCCGGGGTTTGGAAAGAGTACCCGAAGTTTCGAAAAAAAATTCAAATTAAACGGTTTCCAAAAGTTCAGATACTGTTGGCAGGGGTTGGAAAAACTAATTGAGCAAGCTGGCGACTGCTAGAAAATCTTGTAAGTTTCACTGAAAGTAAAAATGAAATGAACTATCTCTGTTCTTCAGAAACACCATTTCGTTCTCTAACTAGGTAACTCAAAATGATTGATCTGACATCAAAAACCTGATCGAAAAAACTTCCAGCAGGCTTTGGAGCCTCCAACTCGAGGTAGATCAAAAACCCAGGTAGATCAAAAACTCACCAATAGTAGTGATGACCGTAAAAGCGAACAATAGGGAATCCATAAACGACCACTCGGTGACCTCCTCCTCCGCCTCCTCTCCGACCGATTCCACTTCTTCCTTACTATTGGTGTACAGAACATGATTCACATGAGTGTTGTGCTCCACTGCCACATGGTAGCACTCGTCGAGCGCCTTGACGAGCTTCTCGTCAAGCGTGTCCATCGAGCATTCCATGGAAGACATTTTCTGGAATTGTCAATTGATTTCAAACATAGTTGCTTCAACCTTCGAACATTGAGAATATCCGCTTTACCTTTGATGTGAAACTTTGAAATTTTGAATCTCAAACTTTCAGTTTCAAGTCCCTCATGATACATGACAATTTTCTAACCTTTACTACTCATCAAGTTTGTGTGTGGAACAAAAAACCCCTTTGAACTAACCTTGATAACACTGATCACACACTTCCGACTCCTCATGATATGCGCCGCTGCTCGTTTCTCCCTCGAGGCTCTGAACGGATGATAGGGATACGTATTTTTCGAACAGATAATAAGAATCTTACTTGTCAGAACTTGAAATCTGTTCCGAGGTTTCATTGTGTCGCCGACGTCTTCGATGTCGTTGCTCCAAAGGCAGTGGGGTTAGGGAGGCAGGAAGTTCCACTGAAAAATTGAACGTTATTATCTCACGAGCCAAAAGAGATAGGAAAAAATTGTCAACTGAAAAAATGCTTGGAATGATCAGCTGATGACTTTTGTAGTTGACAACTTTTTGATAGCTTAAGTGGATTGCGAGATATGGGGTCTATAGTGATGACCAACTTTCAGCCCTATTATCTTCAGATTCAAAACAGGTATCAAAAAGTTGTCAAAAAAACTGTGTAAAATTTTGAGTTAAATATTTTTGTAGTTGACAACTTTTTTTGTTAGCGCAATTGGTTCGCGAGAGATAATCATAATCGAATACCAATACTGTGTTTGTTCATTGGTTTATGTTCTCATCGTAACGGTGAGTAATAGAGAGTTGATATTCTGCATACACACAGTTTTTACCGAAAATATTCCACAGTTCTCTTCTCTTAGCATTTTTCGCTTGGAAAAATGTGACCGAATGTGTTGATTCCGAATATCACAATGAAAACGTTCACAAATTTCCCTGACCACCCGAAAAACCGCCTCAAGGGAGCAATGTTTCAAGAATGTTTGTTGTACCTCATGACCAGACGAACAATTATTCAGAACAAAAAAATGACACAAGTTTATAACCCCAGCAGAACAGTGAAGCTCAGTTGAGACCAGAGCGTCCAAACACTTCAGCCACTTTTCTTCACTTGCGCTCAAATATTTTCGGTTCCGAGCCCATCGTAAAAGAGTGTCATAAAACAATAACGACATTATATATGATGAAAGAGTTTCAAAAATCGCAATTGTGGTTCTTTTTTCAATCGGAAATTTCACGTCTCTCCTAATTTCCATCTCCCTCGGAAAATGGACTTTTTTTTTTGGCACTTTGAGAGCCGTCCCTAGTCAGAGGGGCGCAGCCCTCTGGTTGTTGATAATCACAACCTTTAAAATTATTATCTTTGGCGATCAATTTACAAATTTCCATTTCACGATAAACTGAAGAAAAGTCACTTTTGAACGAGGATCCGACAACTCGGCCATATGACGTATTTATTCTGTGTAGTAAGTAGTTTCCATGACTGAATGACAGCCAGAACATGAGAAATTATAAAAAAAAGTTATGAAACTGAAAATGCTCCTGAAAGAAGTTCAACAATTCGGTTTCAGATTCTCTTGATTTCTTTCGACTATGCGGTTAAAAACTGATACATCTTGCATAGGCAGAATAATCTTCGAGAAAAAAAATTGTTCAGCCGCTCGGCGCGAACCGGGTAATAGGCTCCTCCCACTTTTTTGCAGTTTCGGAGCAAAGTCTTCACCATCCGAAACTTGTGGGAGGACCCTACCCTGGTTTGAGCCAAGCGTCTCAGCAATTTTTTTTTGTTCTAGATTTTCGTGAACTGACCAGAGTTGCATTCTCAGCGGAGGTTCAGTTCTGATTAAGACTGTCTATTGCGCGTTAGAAAAGTGTTTTAGAAGAAGCGTCTCCCGTTTCAAACGTCTCATTTACTTTTGACAAAATCAACAAGAATATTTGAATACGTCCCCGTACGCTAACGAACTTTTCCAAAAGTCCAAGTTTCGTTTTAAACCGTTCATAGTTTTTGAACTCTCTAGGTCATTGCAGTGGGAGACTTTGAAAAACCACATAACTGACTTGAAAACGATTTTCAGGGAAGCTTGCCAGCAAAAAATGATCAATATTAACTCTATACATCCACAAACATTTGGAAATTCTGTCGTTAGTGACCACTTTTTCAAGGTCTAAAAACTGACAATTTCGCACTAATAATTGTTAAATCTTATGTTTAAACTCACAGTCAATTAAACGACCAAATTATTAATAAAAAGTTTTTACATAGTTGCAAACGGGCCGGCCCGGGCAGATGGCGGGCCGGAAGATAACTCGGCTTCAGAACAAGATAATTGGACGGATTTAGTATCAAATGATAGATCTCGACGAGGTCCATCTCAGCTATATCATACGGGCCGGCTTCGNAAAAAAAAAAAAAAAAACAAATTTGGCCAAAATCGGGATTTTCGCCATTCTAGCCCGGCCCGCGGCATGTTAATGGACCCGAAGCCGGCCCGTATGATATAGCTGAGATGGACCTCGTCGAGATCTATCATTTGATACTAAATCCGTCCAATTATCTTGTTCTGAAACTGAGTTATCTGCCGGCCCGCCATCTGCCCGGGCCGGCCCGTTTGCAACTATGAGTTTTTATGGTGACATTGAAACAGTGTACATCTGTTGCGATAGAGAACTAGTCGCTTCTAGAGTTTTTTTCTGGCACCAAAAACATTTTCCTGTTTCGAGCACATTGTGAAAGAGAGTGTTTTGGAGCTAATGACAATAATACAAAAGTGGTTTAGGATTTCTACGAGATAATATGAAAAACGATGAAGCCCACAAAAAGTGCACTTTGCACTAAAGAGAATTCCGATTTACCGTTTATCGTGCGGAAAGTTGCAGAAAAGTGAAAGCAGTGAGGTAAATAGTCGCCAGGTAAAATTTGACAGGTTTTTAAAAACATTTTCCATTTCATGTGGTCTCTTTAAAACGCTATACTTGCGACACCCGTTACACGTTTGATATAGTTGATAAGATCCCGTATCGAGTTCCCCAAAAGTCCACGCTTCGTTAAAAACCATCCATAGTTTTTGAAATATCTAGATCATTGTAGTGGGAGACTTTGAAAAGCCACATAACGCACTGTGACTAACTTTTTTATCAGGAAAACTTGCCAGCAAAAAATGAAGATCCAGGTGAGCGCTATACATCTACAAACTGTCAGAAAAAAAGCTGTCGTTAGTGACCACTTTTTCAATGTCTAAAAACTGACCACTTTGCACTAAAAACTGAAAATTGTTAAATCATATATATTTACATTCGTACTGAATAGAACGACCAAATTATCCGAAAAAAAAAACTACATATGCTGTTATGGCAACATTGAAACAGTGTATACCAGCTGCGTTAGAAAACCAACAACATCTAGTTTTTTTCTGGAATCGAAAATTTTTCTCTTTCGAGCACATTGTGAAAAAGAGTGCTAGGAAAATGACGATATTGGTAAGCAGGTTATGATCTCTACGAGATGTGGGAATAATAATAATGAAATTACTTGAGGAACACTCCGATAAGTATGTGCTGACTTTGAGACAGAAACTTCTGATTTTTTTTTCGAAAAAAAAAACATTCAAAGTTTCTCAGCATGATAAGTTTATCTGGTATGGTGCAATTTTGATGGCCAAACCATATCCGATTCCAGATTTTCCGGAAACCGTGCGGAAAGTTGCAGAAAAGGGGCGACGCCTGTTTCAAGTTTACCTTTCACTTTAGACGAAACCGAAATGAGTATTGAGTCGGTAGAAACAGTATCAAAATTCTCCAAGTTTTCCGTTTCAAATCGTCCATAATCGTGCTGCTGCTATTTTCCAAAACTTGGAAATTTACGAAATCCCTAAATTCACATGTCTTCGGTACGTTGGGTGTTAAGAATAAGAGTCGTCAACGATTGTTCAAAACTAAAATTGTTAGAAGTTTGAAACGACAACAAAACAGTGAGCAATGGTTCGGTAAGAGAGCTTAAAATTTCTCAGTTTTAGTTGTCTTTTTTTGAACTAAGATGTTTTTTTCGTTCAAGTTCACTGGAAAAAAGCGCTTGGGGCATACAATATTAAGAGTACCTCAAACTACACAAATTACAATTTCTCACACTAGGGAAAGTTGCGAACAGGGAAATGACACTTCAATATGTGAGTGGTACCACTGGAAAAAGGAGGTTGAAAAACTTGGGTTTACCGTTTCAAAAACTGCTGTACACTTTCAGAAGTATTCAAACTACCTAATAAACACTTGAATACGTTTATGATGCCTTTGAAACAGCAAATATGGAAGTTCATTCATTAAAAAAAACCATTCAAATCATAGCCGAATCTAGTTGAACACTTTTTCAATACCCAGAAACGGTGACCTCTGTTTTTAGGAACTACTAATGTTCATAATACGATAATCGAAAGTCATATGTCATTCCGAAAGTCGTCTGCAACAGTCAGTACTGTCCCAACACTGTCACAGTTTTTTGAACAGGAGAAAAATTCAGAATTTTCAAAATTTGAATTTTACCAAAAACTTTCTTGTCGAATTGACATAAAACGACTGAAAGTCTTTCGAAAAAATGAAACTTCTCCACTTTTTTCCATCGAAAAATATAAAAATTGGTCCAAACAAACGAAGCCAATTTACATTATAACCATAGGGAAGATTCTTTTTTTTGCAGCACGGAAAGTTTTCTCCGTTAGAAAAACCTATACCATCTGTTGAGAAAAAACTCGAAAAAAAAAACACAAATTATTATCATGACTGCCTGTGTTTCAGAAATTCCAGGAGTACAAAAATGGGGCGGAGCTAGTGACATTGTTTCGGGAAATCTGAGGACAATCAGAAAAAATGTGAAGCCCAAAAAGTTGTCAGTTTCTGAAAACAGTAAATTTAGTCTAGAAAAATCGACAGGTTCATTGTGAAAAAAGAAGATTGCATGAAAATCAAAAAAACAGTTGCAAGACGTTTCGAAACCGGTTTCAAAACTTCTCCGTCACTTCGCCCCACTCTCCCGGCGACTGGAGCTGCTCGGATGCGACGATTTCTTGCTCTCCGGCGTCGCACTTCTCGACGTCTTCCCCGAAGCCACCGAGGTCACCGATTGACTTCTCGTCGACGGTCCGGTGCCTCCGGCTCCACCCCCTTCTGGAGACGTGCCGGAAGGCTTCGAAGTGGACGCTCCGGATGATGAGGATGGAGCCGGTGCTTTTTGGGTCTGTCGGAACTTCTTCCATTGTTTCTGGTACTCCTGGTATCGCCGCCACGCCTCTTCACTGTAGGCTTTGCGCTTTTGGGCCGCGATTTCGGCGGCCGTTAGGGGACGAGCTGGAAGAAAGTTTTGATCTACTTTGAGGGATTTGATCTTCTTGGTCTTTTGATCTACCTTGACACTGGAAGAATGATTTGGTGTACTTTGAGGAATGTGATCGATCTACTTGGTGGTGACTGGGGGTGACTCTTCGGGCCATTTTTAGTAGATCAACAATCCGAATCTATTGAATTCGAACTGGTAGATCAAAAACTGAACTACGTCGGGATTCTCCATCTACCACAATCAAAACATTTGAATGGAATTGATCTACCTTGAAACTTTCTCATCAACCCCCAAATACATATGTCTATTCGGAACGTTTTGATCTACCTTGAAAACAATCGAACACGACCTTCTTCTGTCACCAACTTTTTGATCTACCATTCGAAATTTGATCTACTTGGTCTTTTGATCTACCTCAAAAAACGTTTGATCTACTTACGCTTCGGCGGTGGCGGTGGTGGTGGTGTTGGCTCTCGGAATGGCTCTGGCTCGGGAGTGGGCTCTCGGGGTGTGGGCTCTCTTGGTGGGGGTGGTGGTGAAGGTGTGGGGTCTCGGATCGGACTGGGCTCCGGAGATGGGAGGATCAGTTCTGGAAGCGATTTTGAAGTTTTTGGTGATTCGGCGGAAATTCGAATTAGGAATTGGAAAATCTTGAAATCTAAGGTTTTCCTCTCTCTTCGATTTCTCGAATTTTTGAAAAAGAAACTTTTTGCAACTAAAAAAACTTCAAATCCAATCAATCAATTTCAGAGTCACTTCAAAAAAAAACTAATCCAACTGAAATTTTTCGAAAACGAAACACAAGTTTTTCCTACTACTGCTGGATCAAAAAACGAACAATTTGATTTATGATCTACCATGCTAAAAATGGTAGATCAAAACCCAAAACTTCAATCATGAGATTGTCTTGATCGATCTGTTTTTCGAGGTGCTGTTTGAAGTCGGTTTGATCTACCAAAGAAAAGCGCGCGAAACCTTCTCGATACCTTCATCGTCCTCTGACTCTTCTGGCGATGGCGTCGCGATCGCCATTGATTCATCAGTGATCGACGGACTCGGTGGTGGAAGTGGAGACGGAGTCTTGGGTTTCGGAGAGGGTAGACGGTAGACTGGTTTCGGAGTCGGCGGAGGTGTCGGCGTCGGGTCGCGGATCCATTCGGACTCTGAGTTTCACACGGAAAACGTAACTTAATGGACACGGCAGAGGAAAAATGAAAGTTCTGAGATTCTTTCGAGGAGATTGCTCGGCCTCTTGAGTTGAAATTTTTCTCATAATCTGGGTCCAGGTGAAATTGACCCTGCAGATTCAGAATCTGCAATAAAAAAATTCGGTGAGCATTTTGCTGATTTTGATTTCAGATTCTGAATCTGCGTGGTCGATTTCATCGTGCCTCAGATTATGAGAGAAGATTTCAACCCAAGAACTGGAGGAATCAGAAAAAATTCTAAAAATTCAGTTTCACAAAGTTTTCATAAGTTTTGGAAACTCTCGGTATCTTTGATTTAGTTGGTATTTTTCCAAATACTACTATAACCTGTAATCAAATCAAATAATCTTTGAACTTCAAACATGATGGAGATCTGGCCTAGGATCCGACAACTCGGCCAGCAAAGTACCGAAAATAGAATGTACTGTAGTTTAAAGGAGCATAATTGAACTTTGAGTGAAAAAGTCAAGAAAAAATTATTTTCCGTTCCATGGGCTATCCGAATTATTGGCTTCTAGAGTAGCTACAGTGCCGTCCAATAAGATACACAATTTGACAATTTTAAGTGCGAAATGATCAAATTTGAGCAGTTGAAAAAGTATGTTCCAATCACTAGATTTTTGTAAAACTTGGTGAGTGTATTAAGCAACTCTAGATCTTCATTTTTGTAGTTGACAATTTTTCACGAAATTTGCTCTGAGGTGAGTTACGTCGCGCGACATCGAAACTTGGTACATTTTAGTGCAAATTTCGAACTTCTTCAGACCAATGACTTTAACGCGACGTAACTGACTTGATTCTGATAATCAGTACCATATCATATCAATATTCGAGAATCGAGCGTTCCAATGAAAACCGCTAGAAACCGAAAAACTTTGTCCAATTCTAGAAGAAAGTGCGAGGAAGATTGCACCAAGAAGTCGCGTGAGTATACGCGACGTAACTCACTTCACAGATGTTTTCAAAGAAAGTTGTCAACTTCAAAAATGAAGATCTAGAGTTGTTTGATAGATTCAACAAGTGTCATAGAAATCTAGTGATTGGAATATACTTTTTCAATTGCTCAAAGTTGATAAATTTACACTGAAAACGGTGAAATTGTATATTTTAGTGGACGCTCCCACTCAGATCACCAAAAAAAATTCCTCTTCAAAACATCGCCTAATATCAAATGTTTCCCTTCGAGCAGTTGCGTTTTCCTCCTTAAGTTTCTCACCCGGCTCATCCGCAAATTCGGCATCGAATCTCTCCGAGTCGGGTTCGAAAGGCGGTGGCCGAAGAGTTTCAATCTCTCCCTCTTCCACTTTTATCGCCTGATCCACAAAGTGATCCAAGTTCAAACTCTTGACGACGGTCGTCGGTAGATTGAATTGGTCGCCCAGATTTTTGACCAACGCTTTCATGGTGATCCTGGAAACACGTAGATCAATCTTTCGCGCCTTTTTGAAAGTGATAGATCAAGTCTTGATCTACAAAAACCTACTTCTTCCCGCCAAACCAAATCGCCACATTTCCGACGTTTTCGATCTTTCTTCCAAAATAGTGCAACTTTTTCAGGGCGTCCGCTGCGATTTCGATGGCAATCGTGGTCAGTGCCAGGCCAATGGCAATGTAGACGATTGTGATGAGCATGTAGGTTTCGCTGGAAAGAAAAGTGTGGGGTTTTAAGATTTGCACACCGTTTTGGGATTCTGAAGGCTTTTGGATTCTTGAATTATGTGTTTTGAGATTTCTCAGAATGAAGTTAATCTACGAAAGGAATAGTGATTCGAGATCGATCTTTGAATTATCTGTTTTTTGAGAAAAGAATAGTAAATCAAATCTCAAATTAAACTTTACATGATTCTGAAACAGGAAACTGTTCTCGTTTTTTCAACTTTTTCAACGAGTGCTGTTGGAATCGTTCCGGGAGTAAAATCGAGTAGTTTGGCCTTCC